>VMDO01020946.1:0-36210 GCA_007922755.1 Pedetes capensis
TCACATTGAACACCCTGGGGTTTTACTCCATTTCCCTCATCACGGTAGACTCTACTTGGAGGAGGCAACTCTTCCCCAGTAGTCTTTTGAGTGCCTTCCAACCTGGGGGCCTCATTTTCCGGCACTATATCTGACAGTGTTTCTTTGCTATCCATAGGGTTTTCAATGGCTAGTTGTTTCGGGAGTGGCTCGCCAGGTCTTACTCCCTATGGTTGTTGTTAGATGCTGTCAAATCACTTTCTAATCATAATGACCCTATGTACAATAGGTGAAACACTATTTTGCTTTTCTGTTATTCATAGGGTTTTTAATGGCTGATTTTTTTTTTTTTTTTTTGAGTCTGGGTGGCTGGGTCCTTTTCCCAAGCCTATAGTACCTGATGTTCCCAGGCTGTCTCCCATCCAAGTTCTAACCAAGCCTGTGCCTGCTTAGCTTCTGAGATCGGATAGGATCAGAAGCCACAGTGGTATGGCTGCCGGCCTTCCATCTGGTTGAGGGTCTTCCTTTCTATTGTTGACTTGCCTCTCTCCCAAACATGATGTCCTTCTCCAGGGATTGATCCCTTCTGACAACATTTCCAAAGTACATCAAGGCAGTCTAGCCCTCCTAGCTTCCAAGGTGAACTCTGGTTGCACTTCCTCTAGGATAGATATGTTTGGTTCTTTTTGCAGTCCATGGTACATTCAATATTTGCCACAGCACCATAATTCAAAAGCATCGATTCTCCTCCTGTCTCCCTGATTCACTGTTCAGCTCTCACAACCATATAATGCAACTGAGAATACCATGGCAGTTTTCACATAACTTAAAAAATACTTTAAATTAGCTATCATATTTTCTTCAGATTTTCATCTTTCTAGGACTGTTGTTGTTGTTGTTAGGTGCTGTTGAGTCGGTATCCGACTCATAGCGACCCTCTGTACAACAGGGGAAACACTATTGTCAGTGTTTCTCTGCTGTGCATAGGGTTTTCAATGGCAGATTGATTTTGGGAGGGCGTTGCCAGGTCCTTCTCCCAAGCCTACAGCACCTGGTGTTCCCAGGGGGGCTCCCATCCAGGTACCAACCAGGCCCGACCCTGCTTAGCTTCCGAGATCTGACGGGATCGGATGCCACAGGGCTATGGCTGCAGGCTTTCTAGGACTAAAATCCCTAATTTCTTTAATTATATCTCATATGGCATGGTTTTTATCTTTCTCACATTGTGGCCATTTTCAATGACCTTTTTATCCTGTAAAGCACAGGACCAATAATTAAATGTAATACTCTGAGATAAAGAACAATAATTTCACACTTTTAATTCTAATCACTTTCATGTTTATTCTAATACAAACTAAGTTTTCATTAGTCTTTTTTTTTATGGCCACATGGAAAAGTGAATTAACATTGAACTAACTGTTTATTAACATAACTGTTTTCATACATGTCTGTCTAACTTTAACTTGAAGAGTTGATCTTTTAAAGCCATCTGCAATCCTCACATTTATCCCTGTTAACTTTCCTATCATTGGATGCAGTTCATTGCTCAGGCTAGCTTTCGTCTTTTGAGATTTTTATTTTGTCATCTAACATAGATTACATTAGAATCTAGCATTAGAATAGTCCTTTTCAGCATTAGAATAGTCACCAAATTCCTGAGCATATATCTTTTTTACCATCATGCAATTATGATAAAACATTGCTATCATAGTGCCAAGGACTATCCTAGAGCTCCACAGCAATCTAGCAGTAAAAACTCCTTAAGCACAGTTACCCAGTTATTAATCCACAATTAAATAAAGTGTCTATGTCTCCTTTTATATGAAAGTTGTTAAGTTACATGCTGAAAAAACCATGAGACTTTTTTGTGAGATGAATATATAAATCTGCTAAAATGCTCAAAGTATGAAATCAAATGAGTCTGATATTATGCACATTTGATTAATATATATTGGTTCAAAATGATTACTGCTACATTTTAAAGCTATTTTTGAACCACTCTTTGAAACCACCAATCTAATTCTTCAAATTAAAAAAAAAAGGAATACCTCCAACTTTCTAACATCTCTTGCATTCTCCATTCTTCCTTAAAGACCATTTATGTTGCTTTAGAAACCTATTTTTAAGTTATCTCACTATATAAGCAATGCATAAAGAAACTAATGTAAGCAAAGTGAGTTTGGCATTTTCTAAGGTAAATGAGGATGCAGATGTTCATACCTCCTAAGGGAAGAACTACAAAAGCTAAGTGAAACAACTATCTGCTTTGCATATTCTTCCATCTTCCATCCATCTTACGAAGAAAGTAACTTGACTTTAAGAACCTCTGGAAAAGTCTATTCTAAGGAGTTGGAGAAAATTCAGGTAATGTAAGAACCAAAGGATCAGAGTTGACACATTCATGGCATTGATTTTCATTAGCTTCAGTCCATTAAACAAGCATTTGCCAATGTAATATTGTATGCATAAAACAACTGAAATATTCATTAAATGAAAAAACGACTGAGGATGCAGGCCAATTGTTTCTCCTACAGTTATGCCACAGGAATATAGCTCACCAGGGTCCACTACTTTGCCACTCAGTTTCATTTTTTTGAATTTAAGGTTTTTAAACATCTATGCATCAGAAGACATGTATACTGAAATTTTTATGATGGAAATTATTTCAAATGAAAATTTGAAATACCAGATTTTGAATGCATTTTATGAAACGACTTGCCTACATTATTTGTTCTTAGACAAAACTAGTCCTCTTTTAAATAGAGGTACTTCCTCTGATAAATCAATGTGATTTATTTTCTGTCAACAACTTTTCACAAAAGAAGCAAAAATAATTAAGGAAAAAGAGTTATTGATCAAGCATTTTGCAGGACACTTCCAGGGATAAAGCGATGTATATCACTACCTTCCAACTCATAGTTTAGTGGAGAGATTAAAGATGTACATACATTAGTATACAATAAGAGAAATAATTAAATGGCAAAAGAACGATCTGCATAAAGTCAGTGGGTCAATATAAAAAATAGAGAAATATTGCATATGTTTTCTTGAGCATATTTTTAGTGAAATACTGTTTGACAGAAATATAGGTTGTTTGATTTTAAGGATATAGAGGAAAAACCATGATGGTAGTGAACCTATGATCTGAATCAGGTGGCTAGGATTTAAGTTGGGCTTTTCTACTAACTCATTTTGTGAAACTCTAGGACATTTTCTTTATCTGGGAAATGTCTATCATTTCCAAAATATGCTTGGCAGATTTCTGATGTCATACCTAAAACCAAGGAAGTATGAATGTCATGTGCAAAGGTGTGAAGCTAATAAACTATGAAATGTGGTCACAGAAGATCTGAATCATCTAGTTTAGCTGGATCTTATTATAGGGGTGATAAACATAAATGGAAACACATTACCTTTAAAGGTCCTTCAGTTTAAAAATGAGTTTTATTTTTAAAGTTCCATAACAATTTATATAAAATAAAATTGACCAATTTTGAGGATACATTTTGATTAGTTTTAACAAATATGTTTTTAAATTTCCAAGCATCTGTCATACTCCTAGATTGTCAACCTCCTCCCTTAAATCCAGGTGACTAGTCTTTTTTATTATTATAATTTTGCCTCTGAGAAGTTCAAGTAAGTGAAATCATGCATATAGACTTTTGTGATTGACTTTTTCACATTCCACAATGTACTTTGGATTCATCTATGTTACTGTGCATTATTCATTCATTCTTCTTTATTGTTGGGTGATAGTAGCTCTATGGTAATCTTACAGCTTATTTTCCTTCATGAGCTGATAAACTTGTGGGTGATTTATAATTTGAAACTACTATTAATAAAGCTGCATGGAAATTCAAATATAAATCTGTTTTGAACAATTTCTTTTGGGAAAATACCTAGCAGTGAGATGGCTGGGTTACATAGAAACTGTAGGTTTAAATTTTGGAGAAGTTATCTAACATTTTCTGAAATGGATATACTATTTTCTACTCCCAAAATCAATGGGTAAGAATTTCAGGTATTTCTGTTCCTTGCCAACATCTGACATTGTTAGAATTTTTAATAGGTGTGTTGTCCTATCTCAATGAGGATTAAATTTACCATACATATCCGTAATGACTAGTAATGTTAGCATCTTTTTATATACTATTTGCTACTTCTTTTTCTAAAGAAAGCTTTGCTCATATTTTAATCAACTTTTTATTTGATAAAGTTTTGGCTATAAGTGACCTTTTTATCTTAATTATTCTGGATTCAAGTACCTTATCAAACATATGTTTGTCAACTCTACCTATGCTCTTCACTACAGTTTGTTTTTCAGTATTCTTAACTTCATTTAAAACCGAACATTCTAATCTTTATGATTTCTAATTTACCTTTTTGTGATTTATATTCTATGTGTCCTATTTAAGTCATATGTTTGCTAAAATTTTCTTCCATCTTTTATATAGCAGTTTCATGTTCTGACTTAAAAATGTAGGCCTATCATCATTTATAGAAAAGTAATTGATTATGTATGGAATTATCTCTGGGCTCTCCATTCTGTTTTCGTTATACCAACAATATGATTTACTGGTCATTGTAATTTTATAAGTAAATCTTGAAATCAGAGAATATAAATTCTTCAAATTTCCATTTTTTAATTCTTTATTTTTAGAATAGTTTTAGGCTTATAAAAAGTTAAACACATAGAGAGTTCATAAATACTTTTTTTTCTCTCTCTCTCATATGTGGTTTCTTTTAATCATTAACATCTTGCATTAATGTGGAATATTTGTTGAAATTGATAAACCAATAGTGGTCTATATTTATTCACTGAAGCCCACAGTTTACATTAGGATTCACTCTGAATTGTAAATTTCAAAGAGTTTTGTTACATAATATCATGTATCTACAATTATAATATCAGACAGAAGGGCTTCACCGACCTATGAGTTCTCTGAGATTTTCTTGTTCCTGCCTCCCTCTCTCTGAACCCCTGGTAATCACTTTTTTAAAAAACTATCCTTAGAGTTTTGCTGTTTCTGGTTTGCCGTATAGTTGAAATAAAAAGTATGTACTCTCTTCAACTGTCTTCTTTTATTAAACAGTACATTTAAACATCTCTATGTCTTTTATGGATTGATAGCTCATCTATTATTATCAATGAACAATGCTCTATTGTAAAAATGTCCCACCGTTTGTTTATTCACTTACTGAATGACATCTTGGCTGCTTCTAGGTTGGAGAGGTTATCAATAAAGCAGATATAAACATTTGTGTGCAAATTTTTACATGTGCAAGAGGTTTTAACTTGTTTGGGCCAATGCTCAGCAGCATGAATAACTGAATCATATGATAAAAGTGTGTTTAATTGTTGTTGCTTATATTTTTTCACTGCTGGGGATAAAATCCAGGACCTTGTCTATGCTGGACAAGCACTCTATTATTGAGCTGCAGCTCTATTTTTATCTTTTAAAGAAAGTATTCTGAAGCTACTATATTACTTTTTGTTCTTACCAGCAACAAATGACAGTCCTGTTTCCTCTATTTCTTTGCCAGTATTTGGTATTTTCAGTATTTTTCACTTATAGGCATTTAATGGGTATATAGTAGCACCCCACTGTTTTAAAATGTAATTCTCTAAGGACCTATAATATTGAGCATATTTTCATGTACTTATTCACTATTTGTGTATACTCTTGGGTAAGGTGTCTATTCAGACCTTTTGGTGATATTTGCATTTATGAAAGAGAAGATTCATCAAAAAATGTGTAACAAGGATCAGGGAGAGGGAAAATATACACAATCATGTGCTATCACAGAAATCTATTTTCGGTAATACATTTTCATTGCAAGAGACGTAGAGTTACTGTCTCCCTAAAAAAACATAGTGGAACATACATAAACTGAAACTAAAACAGGGAGAAAATCTACAAATGAGTCAGTTCTTGAAACTAACTGCATTACCTCCTCTTTTTTTATATCTTCTCTCTGTAGACCTACTATATTACTCTACTTAGTCTTATCAGTGTGCTGCATGTACTTACTCATATTTTCTGATTCCTCATTATTTTATTTTGATCATCATGGCTTCCATGACCCTCTTCAACACCTTCTTTTTCAGTTTTAACTCCCACTAACTAGTTCAATCTGCCTCTTCTTGGATCAAGATAGTGTAGCCTAACTGATTATCCCATCTTCAAAATTCTTATACCAGGTTATGGATCATATTAGCTGCTATTTAAAGGAATGCCCATCTTAGAGACAAACAAGGATATCTATATGGGTAACATCAAGGGGTATAAATATGGATGTTTACTCGGAAGAGCTTCTTGAGGCTGGCAACTTAATGGACTCTTCATTGTGAAAGCAGAGAGGCACAGTATAACATGCCTATGACAAAAGTCATCAAGGAACATATTTCAAAGTTGAGGAGGTGACGACTACCTTAAAATGTACATAGATAGTGCAAAATAGAAAAAATGTCTTTAGACTTCACAGAAAAGCAGTATGAATTTATGATGACTTAGCTTAGAAAGGAAGATTGTATGGTAAAGCTGGGGTTAAATGAAATATGTTGTTGTTGTTGTTAGGTGCCGTCGAGTCGGTATCCGACTCATAGCGACCCTTATAGGGTTTTCAATGGCTGTTTCGGGATTGCCTTGGTAGTGTATTGCCAGGGAATGTGGTTAATTCATTACCACAAAGTGATAACATTCATCATTGGGGAATTGTTGTTGTTAGGTGCCATCAAACGGGTCCTACTCATTGAGACAGCAGAGGAAACACTAACCAGCACTGTGCCATATCAGGCAATATTGTCAGAGCTTCTCTGCCATTCACAGGATTCTCAAAGGCTATTTTTTTTCTTTCTTTTTTTTTTTTTTTGAGATGTGCTGCTTGGTCCTTCTCCAAAGCCCTATTGCACTTTGGTGTTCCCAGGAGGTCTCCCATCCAAGTACTAACCAGACCCGACCCTGCTTAGGTTCTAAGATCTGATGGGATTGGATGCCAGGGTGGTATGGTTGCAGGCAAGTGGAGAATAGTATAAGGAAAATGCAGGGAAGGAGATTAGAAAGACTGTGGAGAAGATGAAGGAAATGGCAGAGTGGGAAATAAATCCAAATGCTGCAATCAAATTGGTTAAGATTAACAAGGTATTAATAAATAGATAATATATTTGAATATTAAGAAGTGTTCATTATACTTAAAAGTGTAAGAAAGTGAGCTAAAATGAACTAAACACTGAAATACTTTATAACATATTTCTTTCTTATTCAGGCATTTTCTCTCACATCACTACTCTCAAATATCATGATTCTAAATGGATGAGTATTTAGAAGAGAAATGCCATTTACAATTATTCTAGTCTATTGCTACTTGTTATTACCCAGCTTTTGAAAGAAACACCTTGAATTATGAAATTATAGTCTCATTTCAAACTGTCAAACCTCTTGTAATGGAAGCAATTTAAAATCCTAGAATCTGATGACTTCATCGCATCAATCCTTCTGTCTTTTGGTAAGAACACATTTGAAGCTTCCCAGAGAAACATGGCACTAAGTAGTACTCTGAGACATTCTTCCCTTCCTATGCTTGAAGGTAACAAATAACATTTTATGATCCACACAATCTGAAATCATAATCTTTTATATTTTGTTTCATTAATACCATCAAATCTTCTCAATTTTTCTGTAACCTCTTTTGTAGGAAAAGAAAAGAGCTATATTGATAGTAACTTAGTGGCCTTCATTCTTCATGTTTTCCCAGAAGCATTCAAAAATGACTATATTTTTTAAAATATACAATCCTCAAATGAAGAGAAAAATTGCCTCTTCCTTTGTTTCTTTGATATTTTCCCATTTATTCATAGAACAAATGATTGAACAACCATTAACATAAATTGTTTCCCCCTTCTCAACTTGTCTTTCAGATTCAATTTTATATGATAGCAACTTTTAAGGTTATAGAAAATGACCAACAGCATGAAGATCATAGAAAAATCCTAATATATCAAGGCCAGGGTGAAATCTATTGAGGTTCCATGTTGTTGTTGTTAGGTACCATAGAGTCGGTATCAGACTCATAGTGACCCTACATACAACAGGCGAAACACTATTGTTAGTGCTTCTCTGCTGTGCATAGAGATCTCAGTAGTGGATTGATTTTGGGGAGTGGGTTGCCGGGCCCATCTTTCAAGCCTATAGTACCTGGTGTTCCCAGGCAGTTGCCAGTCCAAGTACTAACCAGGCCTGACCCTGCTTAGCTTCCAAGATCTGATGGGATTGGATGCCACAGGGCTATGGCTGCAGGCATTAAGGTTCCATAGCAACTGGAAAAATTGTGTGGGGTAGGCTAACAACTTGATTCTGCCCATACTGAATAAAATCTGGCAAACTATAATGAGTAGTTTCTTTGTAAGTATAGAAAAAGCATTAGGAAGAAGAACAAATAACTCAGGAAATAGAGACTTCTTATACTGGTTCCACATGAAAACTCTGATAATCAGGATATACTCCAGTGTTATCCTCTTTGAGGAAGTGTTATGGTCCTTCATACTTCACTTCTGAGGGCTGCATGCATTTCCTGTTTCCTATCTTTCAAGTTTAAATGCAAGAAACTACATTTTAAATGCTACAGAATGTTGCCCTTTCTTTTTGTTCTATAAATAAGTATGCATTTACTTGATTAGGGCACAAAAAGGAATGAGGAGCAGGAGGATCTACATTTCCATAGGAACTCTTAGCATCATTTTATCAAGCAGAAGAGGACAGAGATTTTAAGGAATGTCTTCTCAGAAGACAAGCCATAATTTGCTCTCTTCACACTTTAAGGAGTCAGGGAAGATTCCTTAGAAAAAGGAGATTAGGTGCCAGGCACAGTGGCACATGCCTGTAATCCCAGTGACTTGGGAAGCAGAGGCAGGAGGATCACAAATTTGAGACCAGAGGCAGTCTATGTAATTTAGGGAGACCTTGTCTCAAAAAAGTAAAGAAAAAAAATAGACTGGGCATGCAGCTCAGTGGTCCAGCACTTGCAAAGCATGCAAGCATGATGCCCAGGTTCAACCCCACAGTACCATTAAAAAAAAAAAAAGAAAGAAAAGGGAGATTAGGATCCTCACTGTAAACCATCCAGCACTGGTCTTAGTGGCTCCATCCTACTATCCTACTGTTGGGAGGCCCTAGACCCATACTCATCTCACTTCCCATACACAGAGAAAAAACACAGCCATGAATTAACTAAATGTCTTCAATGGTTAATTGTTCTGAGAATGAGCTTCTGGGTCCTTCTCCCTAGTCTGTCTTAGTCTAGAAGCTCAGCTGAAACCTATCTACTATGGGTGACCTTGTTGATATCATAAATGCTGGAAGCATAGCTTTCAGCATCACAGTAACTCATTTCCCCAAAGTACAACAAATTGACAACAGTATACTGGCAAGGAACTGCTGAAAAAATCAAGCCAGATTCAGAAGAGAGTGTGAAACTAGGGACATCATTGATGTCAGGTGGATACTGGCCCAAAGCAGAGAATACCAGAAAAATGAGGTTGTCCAAGATTTTGCTTTACTTGGTTCTATAATAAACACTCATGGAAGCAGCAGTCAAGAAATCAAAAGATGAATTGCATTGGGAAAAGCTATTGCAGAAGTCCAGTTTAAAATGTTGAAAAGTAAAGATGTCTCATTGAAGACAAAGGTACACTTGACTCATACCACTGATATTTTCAGTTGCATGATATAACTCTGAATGATGGACAGTGAATAAGGGAGGGAGAAGAATTGACACTTTTGAATTTTGGTGCTAGAGACAACTATTGAATATACCATGGATTGCCAGAAGAACCAACAGATCTTTCGCAGAAGAAGTGCAACTAGCCGGGCGCAGTGATGCATGCCTGTAATCCCAGCGTCTTGGGAGGTGGAGGCAGGAGGATCACAGGTTCAAGACCAAAGCAGTCTGCATAATTTAGTGAGACCCTGTCTCAAAAAGTAAAAAAATGGGCTGGGGGTTCAGCTCAGTGGTCGAGCACTTGCAGAGTATGCAAGCGCGAGGCCCTGAGTTCAAAACTCAAGCCCCAGTACCGCAAATAAAATAAAAAAATAAAAAATAAAATAAAATAAAGAAGTGCAACTAGAGTGCTCCTTGGAAACAAGGATGGTTAGACTGCATCTCATGTATTTTGGACATGTCAGTAGGGAACAATTTCTGGAGAAGGACATCATGTTCAGGAAAGTGGCAGATCAGTGAAAAAAACAGAATACTCTCACCTAGATGGACTGACATAGTGGCTGCAACAATGGACTTAAACATAAAAAAGATTGTGTACATGGCACAGCTTGGGTAGTGCTTTGTTCTGTTTTACATAGCATCTCTATGAGTTGGAACTGACTTGATGGCACCTAACAACAACAACAATACAACAATGGATGAACCAAGAGTATTTATTATGTGTTAATACCCAGGAACAAGAGCTTTAATTTCTTCATAGTGAATACTCTTAAGGATTTAGGCATCTGAGATTTACTATGATTGGTTTACCTACTCGGAGTACTTCTACTCCTTTTTCACACAGAGACTACTGGGACCTGGGTGGGAATCCCTCCTTAGAAGGATTAGAGTATGTGGAGGGCATCCTGTGTGGCAAGTGGGAGAAGGTTTAAGGCAATATAGAACATAATTTGCACAGAACATCTCTACATTTATTATCACACAATCTAGCATTCATGTGATAAGGGACAAAAGATTCAGGTATCCTCAATACTGCCAAATATCACCTAATTAAAGCAAAAGTAACTTAAACAGCTCTGTTTCTACCCATGGTTTCAAGTTACTTAGCTTTTTGATGCTGTGGTTAAAATAGTTAAACAAAAACATAGGGAAGAGAAGCAGTGGGTTCTAGTCTGTAGGATCAGCTTTACTGTAGAGGACATGAGCAGAGAATAGAATCTGGTCTCCTGTAACTCAGCACAGAACCTGCATCACTGTTTTCCCTTCCTTGCTTCCATGCCAGAGCTGTTTCCTACAGATCTCCAGCTTATGACAAGATCATTTCCATTTTCATAACTTCTCCTTTTTTGCTCTTCTCACCAAGAAAGGCCCCTATTTTCCTCTTCTCTGGGAAAATTCTACTTATTCTTCAAGGTCCAGGTCAAGTGTCACATTTTTGATGAAGCATGAAGCATTTTCTCTTTCTTCCCTACTTGCTCATGATCACTTTTCTTTTGAATTATTTTCAAATTTCTTCCTGTTGGGTCAGGGAACAATTAATGCCTTTTTCCTTTTCAAATGGTGGAATTCAATTCCAGTTTAATTTTAGGATCATCAAGGAAGAAGAATACATCTAACCTTTTCTTGCATGTACCGAGGCAAAACTATCAGTGAGTTCATTGAATTGAACTGAGTTGGATGGTGTAGGATCAAGGTGCCCAATTCTGACTTCCAACACTCTTGGAAGGGGAGATTTTTTTTTTTTTCAATACAGTAGGTCTTCTAAAATCTTAAATCAATAAAAATTATCAACTTTACTCCTTGGTAAAAATATCTGGCATTTATTTGACAAAAATTATTCTCCTTTCTCTGTGTCTTTTGGCAGTACCATCCACACTGACCCTGGTCTGGTCTTACAACTTGTTTGGTCCAGGAAGATGTAGAAAGTGCTTGTGCTCTGTCTTTTGCTGCTCTTTGGAACCTGTGACTGTCATATGCAAAAGCGTAGGCATACTTCCTGAAGGAGATCACAGAGAGCAGCGAAAATCCCATCCAGCTGAACCTCTGCAGCCAAATCATCCTGCCATCTGCCATGGGAGAGACACTTTTAGATGAATCACTCCAGCTAAACTGTCTTAATACGAAGAAATCATCCAGTCTACCCAGGGTATCATGAAAAAGAGTAGAGGCTTGTTTTAAAACACTAAATTATCTGTGCATGGTCTTTAAGTTAGCAAAAGCAAATTGATTTCTGAAATCACAGCATGCATAAGGAAGAACAATCCTATCAAATTATCCATGCCCAGCAGTTTTGTGCCTGCCAATAAGTCTTTAGGACAACAGTGACAAAAGGTTATATTAGTCAGGGCTAGAAGTATTGGCTGTGTGTTCAGGATCTGAACTGAGAAGTGTATGAAAAACTCTTGCTTCTCTAAAGTATCACCTCTGGCCTAGACTTCTTCCATTGCATACTAGGTAGAAGAAGTACATATTGCACATACATTTCCACAGGAGGTTTGGAGAGTTTTATTTAGTCAAGCATGTAATTCTTAAGAGAATGAGAAACAGAATAGTCTCTTTTCTCTATTTTCTGGAACATATGGGATAATATTAGGACTGTCTGTTTCTTATTATGAGGTAGAAATAGCTCTAAATTACTTGTCAGTTGTTTACTTATGAAAATAAAATGGATTTTTGACAATTGTTTCAAATTTTTAATGATGTAAGACTTTGACTTATTTTAAATTTCTTCATGTGAAAAATTTGATAGATTGTCTTTGATAGGGGTTTTTCTACTTCACTAAAATATTCAAATTCAGAATATTTTATCTGTATTTTTTTTAAAGAAAAAACTATAGGTGGCACCATGGTGCATGCCTGTAGTGCCAGCCGCTGTGGAAGTGGATCCTAAGTGTGAGGCCAAGGAAGCCTGAGTAATTCAGTGAGAACTTGTCTTAAGATAGAATATTTTAAAAAAGGAAGGGGGGCTGGGAATGCAATTCAGTGGTAGAATGTTGGCAAAGTATGTGCAAGACCATGGGTTCAAACTGCTAGAACTGCAATAATTAATTAATGAATAATTAAATATTGAAAATATTTAAAAATTTTAAAAAGGAAAAAAGTACATCTCTACATATTTTATTCCTTGGTCAATTTTGTCTGTTAAGAAGTTTTTTTCAAATAATATTTATTAAATTGTCAAGTGCCTTTTCTTTCCTTTTTATCTTATTACATTTATTTATTGCTTTATATATCTTAATTCTTTTTATATTTGTTCTTTTGTATAATGTATATTGAGTATTTAACTCATAATATTTGGCTTTTATTTTGAAATATATATCTCAACAATTATGATGTGCTACATTTTTATTAGACTCGTTTAAAAATATGTTCTAGTTTCCGTTACAATGTCATAAACTCTCCCAACCCCTCCCCAAATAATTGAAATTCTTATAAGATATAGCCTGCAGCTATAGCCCTGTGGCATCTGATCCCGTCAGATCTCGGAAGCTAAGCAGGGTCGGGCCTGGTTAGTACCTGGATGGGAAACCGCCAGGGAACACCAGATACTGTAGGCTTGGGAGAAGGACCTGGCAACCCCCTCCCAAAAATCAATCTGCCATTGAAAACCCTATGAACAGCAGAGAAGCACTGACAATAGTGTTTTACCATAATTCAAAAACACCAATTTTTCTCCTGTCTCCTTTAATGAACATTCAGCTTTCACAACCTTATAATGCAAGTGAAATATTATGGCACGAGTTAGGCATACCTTCTTCTTCAATGTGATGTCTTTACTTTTGAATACTTTAAAGAGGTCTTTAGCCAAAGATTTTTCCAAAACAATGTGTTTATTGACCTCTTGATTGCTGCTTCCATGAGTGTTGTCTATAGAATCAAGTAAGGCCAAATCTTGGACAACCTTAAACTTTTCTCCATTTATCATGAAGTTGCTTACTGACCCAGTTGTAAGGATATTTGTTTTATTGATGTTGAGGCATAATCCACACTGAGGGCTGTCTTCTTTGATCTTCATCAGTAAATCTTTCAAATCTTCTTCACTTCCAGCAAGCAGAGTTGTGTCATGCATAATACAAGTTGTTAATGAGTCTTCCTCCAATTTTGATGCCATGTTCTTCTTCATAAAGTCTCTTGGATTATTACTCAGCATTGGAATTGAAGGCATACCATGAAAAGATATAGCCCTGATGCATGTTTCTTGACTTTGAATCAAGCAGTGTTTCCTTGTTCTGTTCGAACAACTGCCTCCTGATCTATGTACAGATTATCCATGAGTACAATTAGGTCTTCCCATACTTCATATTATCCATAATTTTTTATGATTCACACAGCCAAATGCCTTTGCATAGTTGATAAATTGTAAATGGACACCTTTTTGATATTTTCTGCTTCTGGCTAATATCCATCTGACAACCGCAATGATGTCCCTGGTTCCACACCTTCATCTGAATCTGGCTGGATTTTCCATCAGTTCTCTGTCTATATACTGCTGCAGACACTTTTGAATGATCTTTAGTAAAATTTTGCTTGCATGTAGCATTAAGGATATCATTAAATAATTTCTGCAGTCCTTTGGATACCTTTTCTTGAGAATAGGCACAAATATGGCTCTCTTCCAGTCAGTTGGCCAGGTAGCTGTTTACCAAATCCTTTGGCATGAACTTGTTAGCCCCTCCAGTGCTGCATCTGTTGGTTGAAGCATCTCAACTTGTATTTCATCAGTTCATCAATTCCTGGAAACTTGTATTTCTCCAATTCTTTCAAAGCAGCTTCTACTTCATGATTCTATTTCATTAGTTCCTCATCAAATCAACCTCTTGAAATGGTTGGTTGTCCACCAATTCTTTTTTGTATAATGACTCTGTGTATTTCTTCCATCTTCTTTTGATGTTTCCTCTATCATTTAATATTTTACCTGTAGAATCTTTCACTTTTGTCACCCAAGGCTTGAGTTTTCTCTTTAATTCCTTAAGCTTAAGAAAAACAGATCATATTTTTCCCTTTTGGTTTTATGCCTCCAGCTCTTTGCATATGTCATTATAATATTTGATTTTGTCTTCTTGAGCTGTAATTTGAAATCTTCTGTTTATTTCCTCAACTTCATATCTTCCTTTTACTTTAGCTGTTTGATCTTCAAGGGAAAGTTTAAGAGTCTCTGTGGACATGTAACTTGGTCTTTTCTTTTTTCCCTGTCTTTTAAATAACTTTTTGCTTTCCTCATGAATAATGTCTTTGATGTCATGCCACAGCTCATCTGGTCTTTTATCATTAGTGTCTAATGCATTACACCTGCTCTTGAGGGTGGTCTCTGAACTCAAGTGGGATATACTCATGGTCATACCTTGGCTCTCATACACTTCTTCTAATTTTCTTCAGTTTCAGTTTTAACTTGCATATGAGCAGTTGATGGTCTGATCCTAAATCAGCATCTGGTCTCATCTGACATTTAATATTGAGCTTTTGTCCTTCATTTCTTTCCACAAATGTAGTCAATTTGGTTCCTACATGTTCCATCTGGTGAAGTCCATGTATACAGTCACTGTTTATATTGTTGAAAAAATGTATTTTCAATGAAAAGGTCATTGGTCTAACAAAATTCTATCATGCAATCTCCAGTACCATTTCTGTCACCAAGGCCATATTTTCTGACTACTGAGCTTCCTTCTTTGTTCTCAACTTTTGCATTCTAGTCACCAGCAATCATTAGTACATCCAGATTGCATGTTCGATCTATTTCTGATTGCAGAAGCTGGTAAAAAATTTTCCCTTTCTTCTTTTGTGGACTTAGTGATGGGTTTGTAAATTTGAATAATAGTCATATTAACAGGCTTTCCTTGTAGGCATATGGATATTTTTCTGTCACTGACAGCACTGTACCTCAGAACAGTTCTTGAGAGGTCTTTTTGATGATGAATGCAGCCCCATTTCTCTTTAATTTGTCATTCCCAGTATAGTAGACCATATGATTATCTAATTCAAAATGGGCCATGCCGGTCCATTTGAGCTCATTGATGCCTAGAATGTCAATGTTTATGAGCTCCATTTTCATTTTCTTTATTTCTAGTTGACCCAGATTCATTCCACATTCTAATTATTAATAGATATTTACAGTCTTTCCTTCTCGTTTTGAATTGTGCCACACCAGCAAATGGAGGTCCCTGGATCTTTACTCCATTTCTATCAATAAGGTAGACTCTACTTTTAGGAGGCAACTCTTCCCCATTAGTCTTTATTTGACTTCCAACCTCAGGGGCTCATTTTCCAGCACTGTATCTGACAGTGTTTCTCTGCCATTCATAGGGTTTGCAATGGCTGCTTCACGAATGGGCTGCCAGATCTTACTCCCAAATCTGTCTTAGTGGAAACTCAGCTGAAACCTGCCCATTACTGGTGACCCTGCTGGTAACTGTAACATTGGTAGCATAGCTGTCAGCCTCTTAGCAACACATAAGCCCCCACAGTACAGCAAACTGACAGACGTGTGGGGGAGTTTCCAAATTAGAAAAAACTAAGTGTTTTCTGAAATCACAGCATGGGAAGAGAAAGGCAATATTTTTCAGTTGCCCCTGTCCAGCGATCTGATAGCTAGCTAGCAGTTTTTAGGACCACAATAACATAAGATTGCTTTAGAAAACCCTAGTATAAGATCTCAGTTCTAATGATATTACTCAAATAAAATAGATGGCCAGAATTTGTCATGGGATTCATCTAATTTTACCTTATTTGGATTTCATTTAAGATGAAATTGTGTTCTATATTATGGCCAGAATCTGAAGACTCAGACTTCCTCAGGATGTTTAAAGATTTTGCATTCTATTTTACCTGTAATATTTCTGGAGTCCTATAGTGTTATTGGGGCTGGGATTTAGCTCAGTGGGTAGAGCGCTGTGCTGCAGTCTCTGAGGCCCTGAGTTCAATTTCCAGCACCACAAAAATGGGAGAAGGGCCTGGCAATCCACTCCCAAGGCAATCCTGAAGCACTCGGCCATTGAAAATCCTAAAAATTAGGGTCACTATGAGTTGGATACTGACTTGATGGCACCTAACAACAACAATAACATAGTGTTATTAGTAATCTCATTTCTTTCTATATTTTTTGTTCTTTTATCACCATTTGAAGGATAAAGAAATTGAGGCTGGAAATGTTAAATACCTTGATCAGAATCATACAAGAAATGAACATTGTAGCAGACATTCAAATCCAAGCTAATGTATTCCACACTCTCTGGTCATAATCAAGATGTTACTCCATTCCTTCTTGCAAATGTGCTGCATATAAACAGGTTAATATTGATATGCAGTTATCTGACTCTCTGGTTGAAATTGGATTAAGTTGAAGAATTTGACTAATTTAATCCCAGAATATAATAACTCAAGCCTTCACCTATTGTCCCATGATTAAGAGGGTGTGTGTGTGTGTGTGTGTGTGTGTGTGTGTGTGTGTACTCTAAAAAATGATGGAAAGCAATAAAGAAAAATTAAGGACAGTTAAAAAAAAAAAACAAGAACAAACCAAGGAACGGAGAGAAACCAGAACAATTCTGTCTCATTATTGTAAGTGATAGGTAAACTTTTACAAGTCATTTGAGCTCAAGTTTCTGCATTTCATCTTTATTTCTACATATTGTATTATACATATTATATAATGCAGAAGTGGGAATTTGGTAAACTTCAGTTCCTTTCAAGAATTTCTGTTTGATAATTTAGATAATTTTTGAGAATCTCAGTTTGACATTGTAGACAGATGACTGAGATATTATAAGGACAATTACATCCTTCCAACCACTTTTCAGACTATACCTACTGGTTAACCATTTTTCTTAAAAATGCAAATATACAGGAAGCTCTTGGAAGATGATAAGAACATGGAAAGTTTGAAATTATAAGATCATAAACTTTTGACTTTGAATAGTTTGCATCCACAGCATCAGGCACAAAGACCAGCCCCACCCAAGGCTCAGCAAATATCTTCTGAATGGAACTAAATGTTTTTGTTTTCCACTCTGAAATGTCCATCAACTCATGATTTATTATGCTTCAGCTGTAGCTGTATCGCCCAACCAGTCGAACTGTCAATCTATTACAGGAGTGATTGCTTATGTTCCTTTCCTTACCAACTAACAAGAAGAGGGTGAGGAAAGCATTTTCATTGTTTAATTTTACCTAATGGGAAAAATGCATTTCCTTTTTAGATTTGTTGAAAGCAAGTCCATTTGAGTAAAATGACACCTGTCAAGTTCCTTGATGGTTTCACATTTCCTGATGAAATTACAGGCCAGAAAAGCACACCAGGCTGGTCTTCAGCACTTCAGTGTCATGAACAGTATAGCTATAATTAGGGACTTTTGCCTGGTGTTAACAAATGCCAGAGGGCATCTCAATCTCTGCAGATGAGTTCTCCAGGATTTAATTAGCTCTTTCCTTCTATTCTTTGTAGAACTATGCTCTTCCTAATATACCTGGTTCTTGCTTCAGGCATGGGTCAAAGCATGCAGCTGTCAATTATTTAATATTCATGACATTTTTAACAAATGAAGTGTGCATGAAGCCTGTAGTATTGGAGGATACTAAGCCCTTGCATTTGTGGAATAGGTAGCCTAGTTCTTTGAGTAATAATTTGAAGAACTCAGGGACACAGGAAATTTTCTTCTTAAGTCTCAAGTTCTGTCTCCTCTTTTTACTTATAATCATCGAGAGAGAGAGAGAGAGAGAGAGAGAGAGAGAGAGAGGGAAGAATCTTCTGGGTTTTAAATCCTATTCTCTGTTATCTCAGCATTTCAGTTTTGTACATCACTGAAGGTTTCACTTTTTCATCTTTAAAATGGAGAATTAAATTAGCTGACTTCTAAGTGTCCTCCAGTTTTAAAAGTCTAGGGTTTGATAATGATTATGGAAATTTTCATCACATATATACTCATTCTTTTAAAAAATAGTTATTAAGGGAAATTCTAAATTCTGTTTCATTGTAATTACAGATAGAAAGAAGGAAAATTTAAAACATTTTTAAGTAGATAATTTTGGTGCCTTGAAAAGTTTGAAAACAACTTTCTCACATATAACACTGACATGTGACATACAAGGGCATTTCAGAAGGAAAGTGAGTTATGCAGTGTGGAAAGTTTCAGTAGTGTTTTTCAGCCTTCAGGTAACATTTTTGTATGCTAACATAGGAATTTTGAGTATCCTGCTTATTACCTCTCCCAAAAGTGCCAAAACAAGTGCCTCTTCTGTGTCTCTGGAATATTTGATTCCTTAAAAATATGTTACAGTAGGCGGGCGCGGTGGCTCAAGCCTGCAATCCCAGCGGCTTGGGAGGCTGAGACAGGAGGATCGCAAGTTCGAGACCAGAGGCAGTCTGTATAATTTAGTGAGACCCTGATGAAATTACGGGCTCAATAAGTAGAAAAATGGGCTGGGGGTGAGCTCAGTGGTCCAGCACTTGCAGAGCATGCAAGCACTAAGCCATGGGTTCAACCCCCAGCACCTAAAAAAAAAAAAAAGAAAGTTACACTCAATTTCCTGGCTAAACCTGAAGACTAGTCAAGTGCTTATTTAATAATCATTGCTAATTTAAAGTCAGCACTCCTTCAGAGAATAGTTCCTTGATTTCATTTTTGCTTATCTAACCAATTACACCATTAACAGTAAGACAGATAGGCAGTGTACATAATATCAGTATATATGGATAGAACAGTAAACTTCTTTTTGAGTTTATTCATTGCATCATTTCAATTTTTAAGTAATGAAAATGAGTCTGGCATATGTATGTATAATATAGGGCTACATTTTGCATACAGTATGACAAGTCACTGGGCTGGGATTTAGCTCAGTTGATGGAGCACTGTTCTGCAGTCTCTGAAATCCTGGGTTTGATTCCCAGCACTGCAAAAATGGGAGAAAGATGCGCCAACCCACTCCTGAGGCAATTCCAAAACAATCAGCCATTGAAAACCCTATGAAGGTGGCTATGAGTTGGACATGACTTGACGGCACCCAACAACAACAACCTGACAAGTCACTAGTTTTTATGAGCAATAATCATTTAATTTTTGTTGATATTAAGAAGAATTAATATAGAGATAATTTTAACACTATTATCGAGGTACAACTGTCATACTATACTAAACTTTGTTGTTGTTAGGTGCCATCAAGTTGTGTCTGACTCAGTGACCTTGCACACAACAGAACAAAACATTCTCTGACACTGTAACATGCAGGCACTATTGTCAGTGTTTTTCTGCTATTCATAGGATTTTCCATGGCAGATTGTTTTGGGAGGGAGTGGATTGCCAGATCCTTCTCTCTAGCCTGCAGTATCTGGTATTCTGAAGGAAGTCTCTCATCCAAGGACTAAGCAGGCAAACCCTGATTATCTTCAGAGATCAGGTGAGATTGGATGCCAGGGTGCTATGGCTCTAGACATAAACTACACATATTTAAAATGTACAATTAAGTCACTTTTGGCATATGTATACACCTGTGAAACTACCACCACAATCAAGATAGTGAAAAATTATCACCTCCCAAGTCTTCCTTATGCACATTTATAATCTCCTTTCCCATTCCAATCCCCCTCCTCAAACCACTGAATGCTACATGTCACTATAGATTAGTTTGTATTTTCTAGACTTTTATGAAAACTGAATCAGGTAGTATGCACTTTTTACATTTTTTCACTCAGGATCATTTTGATATTTTACTCATATGGCTGTGTGTAGCAGTAATTCATTTTATTTACTGCCAAATAGTATCTTATTGTATGAATATCCTGAAATTTTTTTATTCATTCATCTGTTGATGAGAATTTGAGTTGTTTCTAGCTTGGGAATAAGTAGGGTAGTCACGAATGTCTGTGTACAAGTCTTTGCATATGTATGTATGTGCATATATATATGCAATTCCATGGGTGTTGATTCTACAATCCCATGGAAGCAGCAGTCAAGAAATCAAAAGACTAGTTGCATTGGAAAATCTGTGGCAAAAGACTTCTTTAAAGTATTGAAAACTAATGATGTCACATTGAAGATGAAGGTGCACCTGACTCATACCATGGTATTTTCAGGAACATCTTATGTTTGTGAAAACTTGATAGCAAATAAGGGAGACAAGAGAAGAATTGATGCATTTGAATCATGATGCTGAAGTTGAATATTGCATATAGTATCAACCGCCAAAAACAAAAAGATCCATCCTAGAAGAAGTGGAACAAGAGTGCTCCTTGGAAGCAAGGATGATTAGACTGCATCTTATGTATTTTGGACATGATGTTAGGAGGAACCAATCTCTAGAGAAGGACATCATGTTTAGGATATTGGCATTTCAATGAAAGAAAGTAAAAAACTTAACTAAATGGATCAACACAGTTTCTGCAACAATGGGCTTAAGCATTAAAAAAGATCATGTGGATGACTCTGTGGCATGGAGTGTTTCATTCTGTTGTACATATGGTCACTTTGAATCTCTATTTTAAAAGTTAAATTAATGCTAAATGTTAAATCTAATTATTAGTTGTAGAATTTTTCTTTTTGGAGATTCAATCATATTTCTGTATAGATCACATGTTCTGATCCTGAAGATGTTTTTTCTTCTTTCTTCACAATCTAGAAGCATTTTATTTCTTTTTATTGCCTGGTTGTAGTAGCTGGAGTAAGCTACTATAATGCAACTGGTGAGAACAGACATCCCAGTGTTGATTCTGATCTTGTGGGAAGCCATTTAGAACTTCACCATTATATATGAATTTAGCTGTGGGTTTTCATAGATGTCCTTTATCAGACTGAGAAAATTCTCTTTTATTATTAATTTGCAAAGAATATTTATCAGGAATGGATGTAAAACTTTATTGAATGTTTTTTCTGTTATCAATTGAAATGATCATAGATTTTTATCTCCTTTTTTAGTGTGCTAGTATTATGAGCTACCTTGATTGGTTTTCAAATGTTAAACTACTTATCATTTCTGTGACAAATCCTACTTGGTCATGATCTGTTATTCTTTTCATCTATTGTTGCTTTGATATAATAAAAAATCTATATCTTTAAAATGTTGAATAACTATATCTTTTTGATATAATCATGAACTTTCATTAGGAATATGGACTTATTAAAATCCCATCCTTGGTTAAGTTATTTAAGCTTTCTATACTTCAGTTTACTTAATTGCATAATGTGAATATTAGTAATAGCCTAGTTATTTATTAGGCATTGACCAGGAAAAAATAAGATAATACAATTGGGAGTATAAGACAATGCCTGGTATATAATACATACTAGATTTGGGCAAAAAGCATTAATATATTTTGAATGGCTGTGGTAAGTCCAGACCACTGATATGTGGCAGGTTGTCAGGAACGGGGGAAAATGAGTTTTGGAATAAATATGTGCGTGAGTTATGGAGTCAGATGAAAGCATTGCTAAAGGCCAGCAAGAGAAAGTGAAAGGTAGAGCTGGGAAGGAGCATGATGGTTTAGAGTCAGCAAAGGGGATGGGTTCTAGGTTTGTTCTAGAGGTCAAGTTATGTCCAACTTATAATAAACATCATAGGGTTTTCAATGGCTGATTGTTTCAGGGTTGCCTCAGGAGTGGATTGCCATGTCCTTTTCCCATTTTTGTGGTGCTGGGGATCAAATCAGGGATCTCAAAAACTGCAGAGTGGTGCTCTACAAACTGAGCTAAATCCCAGCCCCGCTTGATACTTAGAGGAATTTAATAATAGCAAATTCTGGATGTTCCAACCCCCACCTCTTCTTTAAGGATGGAGTTTTTTTAAATCAAACTCTTACATGGAAAAAGCTGCAAATAAGTTTATTCTGTGGGTTCCTTTGTCAGTCTGGTGAAACTATAGAGCCCTTTTGGGGATAATATTTTTAAATGCATAAACAAAATGTGAAGTTATATATAAAACCAGTTTTTGTGAAATGTTATTTCATGCACAGTCTACTTTGAAGGGGAGTATGAGTGTTTTTTCTTACAGATTCTAGGTGAAGAATCTGTGAAAATAATAATTGAGATAAAGACATGTAGAATGAGTTTGAAAAATTCTCAAATATTTTATCATCAAGAGAAATTTAGACATACGCCTTCAATTCTTTATTTGAATGTCAACTTTAGGGAGTCCTTCTCTGGCCACTTTCTGTAAAACTGCAATTTCTTTTTGTGCAATACACCAACTCAGGAGAGTTTTTTTTGCATATTAAATGTTTTTTAATTAAAAGAACAATATTTTATTCACAGGTAATTGAGTTAAATTTAAATCCCAGTTCCATAACTCAAGGTTTTTGTTGTTGTTGTTGTTGTTGTTGTTGTTGTTATTTTTGGAACAGAAGCACATTGACTTTCATTTTTAGGGCTAAGGTTTAGCTCAGTGCAGAGTGCTGCTCTGTACTTTCTGAGGCCCTGGGATCAATCCCCAGCACCACAAAGATGGGAGAAGCTTGTGGCAATTCACTCCCAAAGCAATCCCCAAACAATTCATCATTGAAAACCCTATGAATGGCAGAGAAACACTGACAATAGTGCTGGGCATAGCACAGTGTCAGGGAGTGTTTTGTACTGTCATATATAGGGTCACTATGACTAGGACCTGACTCAAGGACACCTAACAACAAACAACAATGGCTGCTTTACTGTGAGGGCAAAATTGAGTAGTCATACTATCTGAGACTTGCTCTCGCTCTTGCCGTTTATTTTTCTTCTTTTGCAGTACTTCAGGGTTGAACCCAGAGCTGTGGACATGCTTTGCCAGTGATCTACCACTGAGCTGCACTCTCATTCCATTTTTTAACTTTTTTTATTTTGAGACAGTCTCACTTAAGTTATGCAGGCTGCATCTGGCCTCAAACTTGGGATCCTTCTGTTTCCACCTCTTGAGTCACTGAGATTAAAGGTGTGCACCATGGGGCCTGGCTAACATACTATGTTTTAGTTTTGTTTTCATATGTAACATTTTATATATTGTCTTTTATCATTTTGTTTTCTTTTGACAGCACAGAAATTTTTGTCCATTTGTTTTTCTAGTTTCTTCCTAATGCTGAGAGACAATGTGACATGCACTTAGGCTCACTGAACATTTATTAGACGATATCTACTACATCAGTATGATGACACATGGAATAGTTCAGATAAAGCAAACATTATCTGGAAGTGAAGATGTTGGGTTCTTCCTGGGGATTCTCTTTCTCTGCATTGTGGGTGGAAGCAAGAAGTTGGTGCCCCAACGCTGCACCCTGTGTCAAGGCTGTGGCCTGAGAACAAAGCATCATTCACAAAGGAGGGGAAAGGAATGGAGGATTAGGGAGAGGGGAAAGGGGAGTTGGAGAAGGGAAGCACTCAGCTGCTGTCTCTGCCACTGGGGCAGAGCCTCCCATGTGTCCTTGCTCTTCCAGCTCGAAGCTTGTTGCTCTTCCAACTCTCAGCTTTCACCACTTCCAGGACCCCGGAGTCTTGCCTTGCGAAGCTGTCCGTCCATGTAGGATATCCAGCATTGAATAGAGGTGGCAGGTGGGTTGAAGTATGATGAAGGCAGTTCAGAGGAAGGCTGAAGGCTAGGCTAGGGCTGAAGGCTAGATGAGTAAATGGGCCTTGGATTCCTTACCTTGGGCTCCTAAAGAACCAGAAGGACCTGGTAAGTTTTTCTTGGATGATGTTCAGAATGGCTGCTGAACTCTGAGCTCCGGAGTTTACATGGCCTGATAGCCAGCCAATTAGGGGAACAGGGTTGGATCAGAAATGACCATCGGGCACCAGGTAGGCTTTAGGTGCTACCATACCTTGGGTGCCATCTTGGCCCACTCAATGTGAGGGGGGAAGAGGGAGGTCCCTGGATGTATAGCATAGGTGACCCATTGCTATCTTGCCCCATAGGATTCCAAGTGGCTAGATGTGCTCCTGGGACTGGCCATGTTTGGGGTACTCTCTAGCCCCCTGGGAATCCCAACAGGAAGAGGTGGATCAATGTATGAAATTTTTTGAGAAGGCCTTAAAGCATCCTGATGGTTGAGTGTACCATTCCATAGGGGATTCAAAAACACCAGAAGATAAGCAGCTCGGGCTGCAAAATAGTAATTAGCCTGGATCATTCTGGGAATAATGAGAAAGAAATCTAGAGAAACAGTTAAATACATGATGGGGGAAAAAGAAGAAATATGATTGGAAAACATACAAGTGAGGCCAGTTTACTAATAAGCCTCCAGTGCCAGGAGGGAAGTTTGGTTTGAGACCATCTTGTGAATGTCCTCACTCAAATCTGTTTGTTTACAAACCTTGGAAAGAAATGGAGGAGGAAAAGGTTACAACTCAACCGAGAAGATGTCAATTTGCCCTGTAGTTACGTGTGATTTGGAGCAATTCCAAACAAAAGCAACAAATCGAAAGTTCCCATACCCTTTACTTTTTTCCCCTTCACTTTAAGAATACCAATTACGAGTGATTGAAAGAAAACATTTTCATGGTATTTCCCCAGCCCTGATTGTATTACAAGTCTGGAGACAGTCTCAAGAGCTCCAGCCGGGACACATTTACAGGATATCAAGTTTGGATTTTATGCCTTGTTTTTGACATTGGATGGCAGTTACTTTGACTTTTATTGTACTACTCAATTGATACAAATTATTGTCAGATAAAGGCAATCAACACTTTTTACTAGTTCTTCAGATTGTGACTTGCCTTCAGTAGGAGACAATGGTAATTTCTGGTATTTTAGAAATTTGATGCAACATTTCAGCTGGACTCTCAGGACATTTAAGAGTGTTTTTTTTATGCTTTTAAACTACTTAAACTTCCAATATTTGATTTAATATGTTCTTATTTGTACACACTGTTACTAGCATGAAGTATATGAATTCAACCAAATGCACTAAAAAGTTTAAATATGAAAATACTTCTAGTTGATGATAAAATAGAATTATGTGATTTAACAGAGCATAATATGACATTAAATACAAACATATTTTTATAATGTTAAAGTATGCCTTTTTAACAGAGTAATATCAAATTCCAAGGGAATAAAATTCATACTTAGGGAGTAAAAATATTCTTAGACATCACAATGTTTTGTGGCTCCCTAACATGCTAATAGAATAAAAAAGAAGTGTGCAGTATATCTCTGGTATGATATTAAAATTTCAGAGGATAGGGGCACTATTAAGAAAATAATATATTAAAAAGTCTCCTTATGAGGAGATGAGATAAAAAATTAATGGCTGAGAAACCACTGTTTTTGAGAAATGGGTACTTACCAAGGCATGGTGGCCCACATCTATAATTCCACCTGCTCTGGATAGTGAGGCAGAAAGATAAACATTTTGAATCCATCCTGGGCAACTTAGGCAGATCCTGTGTCGAAATAAAGTAAAAAGGGTTGGGGATGTAGCTCCATGGTACAGCATTTGCCTAGCATGTGCAAAGTATGGGGTTTAATCCTTAGTGCAATGGAAACAAACAAAACAAAACAAAAAAGCAATAAATGGATACTTGTCTTCCTTTTGTCAGTCTGGACATTTTGATAACCCAACTCAGTAATCACTTTGTTAATATCCTCATGCTATCTGTTGTGGGTGGGTGTGTGCATGCACATGCATGCTTGTTTTACCCACAAAGGTATATATAATTGCCTACAGTTGAAAATTTATAATTTATATATATCTTAGAAAATCTAGACAATCTTATTGATGAAGCCTAAGTTTAAGCTGTTTTTACCCACTATTCCTCTTTTATGTACCACTTCTTTGTAGATTTGCTCATAGTCTATCACCTGAAAAAAACTCATTAGAAATCATCCTATCACAAATTCTAATGTCAACCAAAGAATTCATGTATAACTTGAGTAAATATACACTATTTTATTTGTATATCTTTAATGTTACTTGAAGAGTTTTCTTAGCTTTGTCTCAATAAATATGACGTCTAATTTCCTGAACTTGCAATTGATTTTAACACAATTGATGTGTTAAGAAAATCTCACTTCTGTGAAGAAATAAATGAAGAAAAGTCAATAGCATTTATTATTACCTTTTCCATATCGATGACAGTTAACAGCTTCAATTGAACATTTTGAGTTTGTCATTGCTGTGTAATGTGGTCTAGTGTAGCCAGGCCTGGGTTTGAAATTCTACTTTAGTCTACATTTCTGACCTAGGACAATTTAAACATTTTCAGCCTCCATTTTTTTTTTTTCATTTTTAGAATGGATAGTATCTTGTTGACTTCACAGGTTTGTTGTGAGAATTAAATGTGATGATAGATACAAAACTGTTAGTATAGAAACTAACACATAATAAAAGCAAAGTAAAAAATACTGATGTCAGTGGTGGAAGAGTACAAGTCATAGTGTATGCCTGACAATCACAGTAATGGTAGTTTGTTGGATATGAGATCATATTATACACATGGTCAAGTTTACATGTCAATTTGTTTCAGACACCCAACTGAGAAACAGTTAAAGATGTGATTCTAGGATTTTTCAGCCTTCAGTATGACATGTCTGTCAGCTTGTCATGCTGTAGGAGCTTATGTGTTGCTGTGATGCTGAAAGTTATGCTACCGGTATTTCAGATACCAGCAGGGCTACCCACAGTGACAGGTTTCAGCTGAGCTTCCAGAATAAGATACACTAGAGAGAAGGATCTGGCAGGCCACTCTCAAAACAATTAGTCACTGGAAACCTTATGAACAGCAGAAAAGCATTGTCAAATATAGTATCAGAAAATGAGACCTCCAGGCTGTAAGTCATTCAATCGATGACTGGAGAAGAGTTGCCTCCTCAAAGTAGAGTTGACCTTAATTATAGGAATGTAATAAAGTCTCTGGGACCTCCATTTGCTGATGTGGCATGGCTCAAAATGAGAAGAAATATAGTGACTGCAAAAATGGGCTCAAACATCAAAAGGTTTTGTGCATAGCATGGTGTATGGAAGGGTTTTTTTTCTGTTGTTCATGTTGTTGTTGTTAGGTGCCTCAAGTCAGCCTGTGTCTGACTTATAGTGACCCTGCGTACAACAGGAAAAACACTATTGTCAGTGCTCATAGGGTTTTTAATAGCGGATTGATTTTTGGGAGTGGGTTGCCAGGTCTGTCCCCCAATCCTACAGCACCTGGTGTTCCCAGGCGGTCTCCCATCCAAGTACTAACCAGGCCCAATCCTGCTTAGCTTCCGAGATCTGATGGAATCCGATGCCACAGGGCTACGGCTGTAGGCCTGTTGTTCATAGGGTCACTATAAATTGGACTCCATTCAACAGCTTCTAACAGCAGTATCACCAGTGGCTTTTATAATCTGGTAGCTGGAGGAAGCAAGCAAAGCCAGAATTAAGAAAAACTGGAATATTTTAAAGAAGAAATGTTTCCACTTGAAGTAGGATTTAATGATAGTTATACATGTAGATTAGAGTTGAATATTATCTAATCTGAGCTACGTGAGAAACAAATATACCAGTTTAATAGATGGATCATCAGTATATGTTGATATGAAAGAAAAACATAACAGTGGATGAGGTATGAAAGAAAACAATTGACTAGTTGTTGAAGTCCTCAAGAAAAATAAATCTGCTATGAAGACTAAAATATTCTGCTGGTAAGAGATTTGAGAAGTATACTAGGATTTGACTAAGTTTAGCTAATGTTTGTAAAAAATATGCATATTGAGTGCTAAATAAGAATGCAAATGTGTATATATATTGTTGTTGTTGCTAGGTGCCGTTGAGTCAATATCCGACTCATAGCGACCCTCGTAGGGTTTCAATGGCTGACTGTTTCAGGATTGCCTTGGGAGTGGATTGCCAGGCCCTTCCTTCTCTCATTTTTGTGGTGCTGGGAATTGAACTCAGGACCTCAGAGACTGCAGCACAGCGCTCTACCAACTGAGCTAAATCCCAGCCCACACACATATATATATTTACACACACACACACACACACACACACACATATATATATATACACATATATATATATGTATGTATGTATATGTATGTATGTATGTATATATATATATATATATATATATATATATATATATATATATGGAACCATTATTCCTAATGGTTCAGGCACACAATGCACACTCATTGAAAGGAGGAACGTGATGATTATGGCAAAAGTGAATCATCAGTGATTGTTCATCACATGGCAGGAGTAATGGAAACCACTTTCCAGAAACTGACCAACCAAACTAAATTAATTTGATAGCTCAAGTCTCCTTCATTTATGCAGCCTGGAAAGCTTATGTGTTGTATGGTCTCTGACTTAACTTTTAATGGTTATAATACAAATGCTATCATAAAACTGTTCCATGTGCTAAGAAAATAGGAAATTAATTATGTACATGTCATTGAATATAAGGAAGCTTGAACGACCACAGCTTCTGTTAAAGCATCATTGACATAATTTCTCTACTACTGACTGAACATTTCTATACAACTCTTTAAATGTGTTCAATGAATCCCCAGAGAGTATCTGCATCATTAACTGTTTACTTGGTGACCTTAATAGCAAGGTTTTAGCCTGATGAGCTGTCTCTTTCAAAGGCTGCCTCAGGCAACAGTTGGAGTAGGGCTGCACAAGTCTCTGTAATACATTGACAAATGAGAAATATCACATTAGCAATCTTAATCTTGCCACATTAAGCACTGAAATGCCTTTTAAAGTTGTGTTAACCTCTAAATAGCCCCACATCCTAAGCTCTACCCCAGAAGTCCTTGGCATCTATTGATATGAAGTGAAAGATACATATGTAGCAGTGTTCATTGCTCATAGTTCAAGGCTTTGTAATCCTATGTTTGAAACCAGGAGTTCTAACTATAGCACTCATTTTTAAAATGGCATTATCATTTGTATTATATATTACAATGCTAAGGAAATCATATACACAAATTTCCCTCCATATCTTTCTAGGAAGTGTTTTCCGTGTTATCTATCTAAATGTTCACAAAAGAAAAAAGTATTTACTACACAATATTTCTCCAGAAGCAGAATCTCTATTATACTAACAATTGGATAAGTGGAATAATTCAGTGGGTGGATCAGAGAAAGGCGTAATGATGCTATTTGACTTTTCTATTAAACAATGCCTCTCAAATATATCTTTTGATGTATTATAATAAATCTAATGTATGCCAATCAACAAACATTGTTAAAAGGAAGAATAAACTTAGGAAGAGTCACTTTATCTGGGTTCTGGTCCCCAAAGTGTTGCTTAACTCCACAAGATGCAAATAACTACAGTTTCTGGCCTCAGTTTTTACGTATCTCAAATGAGAAAAATAGGTAGCATAGTCTCTAAGAATTAAATTAAAAATTCTCTGACTATGTGGTATTAAATATAATTTTTGCCTATAAAATTATTGGACTCAACCAGGCATGGCAGTGCATTCCTATAATCCCAGAACTCAGGAGGCTAAGGCAGAAGGATCATTAGTGACTGTTAGTTTGAGGTCAACCTGGGTTATGTAGTAAAAACCTGTCTAAAAAAACAGACAAAAACAAGCAAACAAACAAACAAACAAAACCCAAAAGCCCTCAAAAATAAAAGAAATCAAAAATTGTTGAAATTGTTTATCATGAGCCCTAAGGTCTAATTAACTAAAAAAATTCTATAACTTTAACTGCCTTTCCGTATTTATTCATTTATTCACTCTCATTATTTCCCAAAACAGATGTAAACTGTTCGTTTACATTATTTTTGATAGTTATTATCTAACCTATCATGCTTTTACTAATTTTTCTTTCCTAATCATAGTCTACTCAACTATGAGATTGATATTTCAAAATATTATTATTCCAATTCAGTAAATAACTTCTGATAAGTAGAGAGTAAAAGTATTTCTTCTTAAAAATATCTCATTTTTTCTTCTTTTGGCTTTTTTTTGAAACTTTTAATGTACAACTTAATGTGTTTCATTCTGACATGCATTTCATTGTGACATTTCCATATATGTGTTTCATTGTATGTTGCACAGATAACTTTCCCCTTACACTCTTGTACCCCTCCTTCCCCTTTTCCTACCCCCCCACCAATGACCTCTCCTCTACTTGCATGCCTCTTTCTGGGAATATTTTACTGTATACCCTTGCATCCTAATTATGATTTAAGTCCACACTTTTTTTCTGTAGTAATCTATCTTTTTACATTGCCAGAAGTATTATATGAATGAGCTAGTCCATTTGAACTATTACCATCCTTTGGTACTGTTGGTATTACTATAATTTTTTTCCTGAACTATTAACATTGGGCTGTTTACTTTGAGGTCACCCTCTCTCTCATTCCTCACTCCTCCTTGTCCCTCCTCCCCCTGCTATCTTCTCCCATCATCTCTTCCTTTGGCTAGATCCTTTCCTCCTTCTTTGTGCTCCTTGAATTGTCCCTTCTCCACTAAGTTTATATGAGATTTTTACTATGTTCCAATTTCTATATAGGATTTTTTCCTTCTTTTAAATTTGATTCAGCTTCCACATATGAATGAGAACATGTGGTATTTATTTCTCTTTTTGGGCTTGCGTTCATTCACTTAAGATAATTTACTCCAATTACATTCATTTTGCTGAAAATGACATTATTTCACTTTTTTGATTGCTGAGTAGTATTCCAATGTGTATATGTACCATAATTGTTTTATCCATTCTTCCAATGATGGGCACTTTGGTTGATTCCATATCCTTGCTATTGTGAGAAGTCCTGCATTGAACATGGAGATACAAGGGTCTCAAGTTTTATTTGCTGTTATGCCTTTATCAATTTCTTTCTTATCTACAGTCCTTCAAACTACAAGTTTAAATATGGTTTTCAGTTGTTTATTCATGGAAAACACCTTCACAGTAGCCTTATCATTCCTCATATTAACTTCAGTTCTTAGAACAGTGATGAACATACAGCTGGCTTGTAGAAGATTACCATTGATTAAATAGATAAAAGATACATTTTAAAAAATACCTAGCCATACTTTCTCATTGCACTAGTGTCTGGGTCTTGAGATTTTCACACAGGAAATGGATTTTGTTGATTCCATATATATCTTTTTCTTTAAGTCTCTTTGAATCAATGACTTGAGATTTCAATGGATTCTAGTACTTTTCAATTTAGATTTAATTTAGTATTTCTTTTTGTGCTGTGGGGGCTGGGGTGTTGCCATGATGCTGAAAGCTATGCTACCAGTATTTCAGATACTAGCAGGGCCACCAGCAGTGAACAGATTTACTGAGAGAGACTAGGGAGAAGGATTTGGTAACCCACTCCCCAAACAATTAGCCGTTGAAAACCCTATGAATAGCAGAGAAACATTGTCAAATATAGTGCCAGAAAATGAGTCCCCGAGGCTGGAAGCATTTAAGAGATGATTGGGGAAGAGTTTCCTCCTCAAAGTAGAGTCAACTTTAATGATGGGAATGGAGTAAAGCCTCTGGGACCTCCATTTGCTGTTTGGCACAACTGAAAATGAGAAGCATAGTGTCTGCAACATTGGGCTCAAACATAAAAAGATCATGTGCATGGCACAGTGCTGGGTACAACATTCTGTTGTACCTAGCATACTCACTCCGAGTCAGACCTGACTCCATGTCATCTAACAACAACATTTCTCTGATGTAATGGACATGATGAAGTTAATCTGGAGTCAGGCTTTGTTAGGCTTCGTCTCTTTACATGTTTAAAGTGAGTGAAAACATTTAAGTAACTTCACTGGCTTTCTGAGGGGTTCAAGTGAGGAGCTGGATGTGAAAGCAATCACATGTTATAGAATCTGTGAGTTAAGGCTTCTTGTGTTTTATCAGCAGGAGTATTATAAGTAGTAGTATCAATAGTAATAATGATAGTAGCAATTACAGTGTTATTATTAAGGATTTGTTTCACCCAAAGGGATAGAAGATATTCTCAGCACTATCTCACTTCCATCCTAATTTGGGGTATATGTATGTGTATGTGTACAATATCCACTCACATAATATATACATTTATATACATATTTGTGTTTTTTACATATAAATTTGTATTTGATTTAATGAGTACTTTTCTGCTCTTCTCCAGCTATTACAGAGTTCTTCATGACTCTGTCTTCTCAAAGTTCTGTGGTTTCATACAAATTGGATGTTTGAAGCTAGACGGAAGAATGAAATGTCTCTATGTTTTTACTTGTATCATAGTCCATTCAGGCTATCGTATAATACCATAGACTGGGTAACATACATAGTAGAAATTTATTTCTCAAAATGCTGAAATCTGGAAGTCTATGTCTGAGCTTAAGTAGTGGGCAGATTCATTGTCTTCATTGCCTGGTTAGGGAGTATCTATTTCTTGTAGATGGTCCCTTCTCACTGTCACTGTAGAAGAGAAAAGGGGAATCTGTGGGTTTCTTATAAGCACACAAATCTCCTTATTACCTAATTATCTCACAGAAGATCCACCCTGATAGTGTCATCCCCTTGGAGGTTAGGACTGCAACATATGAATTTTGGAGGGATACAAACTTTCACAGAATAGCAGGATGCAAGGAACTAAAAGCATTCAGGAAGACTCAAGTGTAAAGTTGCTTAATTAAAGACTTCAGCAAGTAATCCTATGGATAATCAAGTGTCACAAGACATCTGGAAATAGAAAACAGAAATAAAGGTCACAGCTACAGTCTCTTATCGAAGTGCTTTTGCATTATTGCTCATTTTCTCACTTGTTTTCTCATAGCCCACCTTTCTGAGACTGGCTCACGGACTTGGTTTGCCCTGGAGGTTAGTAACAAACTGACCTGGCCTGACTTTAATTCTAGAGTCTATTGCTACTTAATTGATTCTTAAGGGTTCCAAATTGTTAGTCCTTGGAAAGGGTATATTGGATCCTTTATAAATAAAGTTCCACACATGATTTCATCAGCTATATCTTACATCCTATGCCCTACATCCTATATCCTATATCTTAAAGGAGAGATGTATAGACATAATGTTGCACAGGGAGCAATATGTTAGTTTCTTCCAACAGAGACTATGAATAATAAATCAAAGCTTTAAATATCTTCACTATAACAAAACCACTTGTTTCTGTTATCATATAACTAATAATTCTGTGTCTTTATTAAAAGAAAATCTATATTCACTTACATACAGAAAAAGATCGGCCATCAATGTACAAAATTCTATCCATCATTTACGATGTCAGAAAATGCATCTCTTACTCATTATAGATATGACAACACTTTCTCATCTGCTCCTGCTTATGGTGGTTTTTAGGAACCGTAGAGTTGGTTCTGACTCATGGCAACCCTCATAGGGTTTTCAATGGCTGATTATTTTGGAATTGCTTTTGGGAGTGGGTTGTTCCTGCTAGTGCACGTCCTTGTGTCTGACCTTTAGGGCACTGTTTATTCTAGTCCTGTCGATCTGTTGAACTAACTTCCACAAGTATAACCAGCCATCCATATTCAGAGGTGTTACAGCCACAGACTCAAATAACCAAGGAACAAAAATATATTTTTAAAATTACATATGTGCTGAATAATTAGAGACTTTTTCCTTCTAATTATTCCCTAAACAATATGGTATAATGGCTTTTTACATAGCATTCACATTATATTAAGTATTACAAGAAGCTTAGAATTAATGTAAAGCACACAGGAGATAGTGTATATCTTATAAGCAAACACTACACCATTTTATACATGGGACTTAAGATCTGTGGATTTTGTTATCCATGAGGTTCCTCCCAAGATACTCAGGGATAATTTAATAAACCATATGCTCATGTTGTTTGGGCTATAGAAAAAATTCTTTCTTTATGTGAACCAAGACTGCATAAAATGTGATTGAAGAAATTGCAAATTATAAGGGAAAAATAATTTGAATTCAAGTTTTATTTGTGAGTAATGTTTTTATTGCCTTTTATTGTATTGAGTCTATATTTTTAAGGGGAGATAAATTTCCTCTTAGTCTTTTGACTTTTATTTTTCTCTGTAAAGCACTGGCACTTAAAATTTTTGTCATGTTGGAGTTTTTGAGACTAATAAATGTATGGATTCTCATCCCAAGAAATACTTCAAAGTATAATATTTCTATACACTGCATGTACTTTACTGAATATCTACAGCCCACCTATGGGCCCCATATTCTCTACACTACCAATATAATGTAAATAACTACAGAAATGTTTCCAATCTTGGTCTATAAAACATGCTTAAATGGGAAATTACAATCACCAATATATTCATATTCCCTAGTCTTTCAAGATCATGAGTATATGAATTAGAAAATCTCCAAAAGCATGTATCTATTTGCCATAGGTTTTCATTATACAAATGGGCCATCAAAGAAGATCAGAAACCTACTGGATGTTAGGGAAACTCTATGGCATTAGAACTTTTATTTCAGGCTCAAGAATACTTTATTTAAGTGAAACCCTACAAAAGAACTACAATATGTAAAACAGATCAAAAGTTAGGTTGACTAGTTGAAGTGTGATTTGGTGGAGCCATGGATGGGCTCCAATGACAAATCTTCTCATGTATCTGTTCCAGCTGCTAATAGTGCTCTTCAAATTGCTCAGGAGTCTGAAACACACAAGTGAGTGGATGGATGTGATGAAGGAGAACAGTATTTTATATAGAAGCAATGGCCCTCACAAACATAGTAAGGAAAGAGACTCCAGTTGAGTATTGCCTTAAAGAATTGCATCAGGGATAGGTAGGAAACAGATGATAGATTTTTAAAATAGCAGCCGTCTTCTTGCATCTGCATGAAATAATTTCAATATTATTCAATGAGTATACAGACTCATTGTGGATTTTAAATACAGTAGTAATTTGATAAAGTTTACATTTCAGGAAGGCCCATCTGGGAACTACACAGAAAATAAATTAGAGAAAGGGATTGACTAGGGAGAAAAAGGGGCTGAGGTTTAGCTCAGTTGGTGGAGTGCTTGCTCTGTGTGCTCTGAGGCCCTGGGTTTGATCCCTAGCACCACAAAATGGGAGAAGGACCTGGCAGCCCACTTCCAAACAATCACAAAACAATCAGCTGCCAAAAACCCTATGAGTATCAGAGAAGCACTGACATAGATCATGGCACAGTGTTGGGGAGTTTTCTTTCTGTTGTATATAGGGTTGTTCTGAGTGGACCTGACTCGACGCACTTAACAATAAAACAAGGGAAAAAAAGAAAAGACATAATTTAAGCAAAACAGGAGCAAACTTATTAGGATCAAAATTAAGAAAATAACAGGGAGTAGAAATAAAGTGACAAGTTCCAAAGATATGATATAGTTAGAAGAATTGATAAGTCTTGTACCATTTGGATATACAGAAAGTGATAACAGAAAGGAGGAATTATTTCCACCAGGTTGCTCATGGATGTCACTGAAAATAAAGAAGAATTTGCAGAATGGAAGGGTTAGAAGATTACAAGTTCATCTCACCCTATCTCTCCAATACTTTCATGTACATAAAATGTAACATTCCAGCTAGATAATTATTTCTCCAGTTAAATTATATGTTTCACAAAGAATTCTCTGAAGCCGGGGTAGAAGTAATTTGTTCAAATTTGATTAAGTAGCT
>VMDO01020947.1:0-36369 GCA_007922755.1 Pedetes capensis
AAGAAAATATAGAAGCAGTTGATGAGGCTATTGTAGTTTGGATTGCATCTGATGAGCAATGCATCTTAGAAAATGGGATAATATGATTACAGTTATACTTTAGTCATGAGAGAGACTAGAAACAGGGAATTCAACAGTTTTTTATGTAGTAATAATCCAGGTTAAGGAATGAGTGATTAAATTTAGGAGGAAACTGACTCAAGATATTTTGCCTGTAAAGAAGTAGTACAGCTTAGTCACTGAATTTTCAGGTGAAGAAAATATATCAAACAGTATTCAGAGGTTTCAAGCCTGAGGAATAATCAGAAATGAAACAGTTGGAATGAGAAATCATTAGGAGTGTGGTTGGGTTAGGAATTTGTAGATGATTAAATCCAAGTTAGACATACCAAGTCAGAGATGGTGGAAAATCTTGGAAATAAAATTATTTGGGCACATCTGATAATTTGGGCCTGAAATGGGCATGAGAGTTAATAGTGAGGATGTGAATTAAAGCATCTCCTCCACAGAAGAGAAAGTGAAGCCTTGAAACTGAGATAACTTCCTAGAGTCTAAAAAAGCAAAGGCCACAGACTTTCCAGTGACATTTTGGTCTGCTTTCTAAATAATTATCTTTCAGCAACTTGTTTCAATTTTATCAAGAGACAGCGGTGAGTTTGCTCAGAGGACAAATGCATTCTAGTTGATTGAGGAAGGATTTAGTCAGATGCATTCTCTCCTGAAACAGATTTTTTACCCTGCCTGAAGATATTATTGAGAGATTTAGGTCAAGACTTATAGGTAAATCCTTCCCTCTCCCATCTTGATACATCATTGTACATTACAATAATGTGTTATGATAACACATGTAAGAAGTACATACCTTCAGCTCATTTTCTGAGGCAAGTGGCAATAGGCATGCTCTTAGGCATTGCTGACCATGCTTTGTACCATGTGATCCTCTACGGTTTTCAAATCGGGCAAGACATTGATTCTTAACCCAAACACAGCCATCCATAGGCTAGTATATTTTGTAAGAGATAGCCAGAACGAACACTTCTGCCAAAAGGCTGTTCTGTACTAGCTGAATCAATGGGGGGTGGGGAATGAGGGGTGGAGATAGGGAGTTGGACTCAAAGACGCAAAGATGAAGAATTAGTTGGCAGATGGAAAAAGGGAAAATAAAAACAGATATTAAGAGTAGGTGCATATAGGTAGAGTGCGTGGGGAGGTAAGAATGGACATCAAAAATATCAAATGGGTCACTGGGACTATTATTGTGTTTGCAGAGGTAGAGTTATGGCTGCATATTGAATTGTGTTTCAGTTCATTGTAAGACCTGACTGTGCAGTTGCTCTAACCTACTTCCTATTCCTCCTTACTGCCTCCTATATTTTTATGCTAAATCCCTATCTTTGTTTGTTATAAGCCATCTAACATTTGTCAAGAGGATTAAAACAGTAGCCAGTTAAATAACAGGCATTCCCTCTTTTCTTTCTCCTTCCTTTCTGCCCCAACTCACTGGAGGATCCCATTCTTCCAGGGGAGAGAGAAGAAGGGAAGTGAGTGGTGGGACAGATTATGCCACTCAGTGGCTTTTCAGGTACCCAGGTCTAGAAGACTAATCAGTAGTGCAGGAAGGAAACACTTTGAAGCACATATAAGATTAATATTGAAATTTGGCCAGAAACTTCTGGAATCTTCCCAAGATGTCATTATAGGACATGTAAAGGAAATTTGATATTCCATGTATGAGAGCAATAGCGAAGGAAACCAAAAGACAATTTTATTTTCACCTCCTCACTGAGGTAAGATTTCTGAGTAAACTACTTTGATATACATGGTTTTTTTCCAAAATATATAATATCATCATGTAAAAAAAAAGGTCTGATAAACTTCTCAATGTGAAACCAGTAGTTGTAATAAGGATACATACATTTGCATCACTGTGCACTCTGAGTATTCAGAACTGAAGTGATCAGAAACACACACACTACACACACACACACACGTCCAGCACTTAAAGATAAATAGCCGTTAAGTTCTTATGAAAAACTGAAGTGAAGTTGATATTCCCTTTCTGCACTTGTACAGGAAGTTAGTTGGAAAGTTAATTCATTATAGAATCTGATAAGCAAAGAAAGAACACTGTAATTTGAAAGTTGGATTGGCAGCTGATGAATTATCCACTTGTTCGCTACCTGCCAAGCATCAGCAATTAAGTGTACCATTTTGCTGATTCATAACATTTCTATTCTTGGTGGTAGACCACCACGACTATTCTAGTATGTGACATTTGTTACAACTGCCTTATTGCACTGTCATAAGGGCAGTTCTTGAAGAGTCACTTTCATGTCTCTCTTACCTTGTACCTGTGCTAGGGACTGAGGAAGATACAAATACATATGGTATTTTTGTCTCAGGATGGTGCTCTCAGAGCCCAAACTATGCCCTTGCCTTTCCTCTGCCCCATTAGGTTTCTGTTTGGATTCCTCATGAAGATGGTTGTTGTTGTTGTTGTTGTTATTAGGTGCTGTTGAGTCATGTCAGGGTCATAGCGACCCTCATAAGGTTTTCAATGGCCGATTGTTTTGGGATTGCCTTGGGAGTGGATTGCCACGTCCTTCTCCCATTTTTATAATGCTTGGAATTGAACCCAGGACCTCAGAGACTGCAAAGCAGCGCTCCACCAACTGAGCTAAATCCCAGCGCCCATGAAAATGGTTAGGCTTGTTATATACACTATTTTATTGGAATATGGCAGTTGTTCAGCTGAAGCTAGGTCATTCGTAAAGAAGCTAAATCCACCCAGTGTTAGAGGCTGGGTCTCACACAGGAAAGGGAAACATGGGAAAGCAGATCTTCCACTAGCTTTCAGAAAAACTCTCTTCTCTTTTTGTGACTCTTCTATTGGAACTGGTTTTCAAAGACTCATACGTAAATTTGGAGAGAAGTGAAGATGTAATTGTTGCATCATTTTCCTGCCTCATTCTTGGCTTTGGCCCTCAAAATGGAAACATCTTAACTGTCGGTAGCCATATATTGAATGCTGAGTTCTTTCCTGCCTTCTAGCCATGGTGAAGCCTTGATTTGTGATAGGACTGGCTCTTGCCAAGTTCCTTCAGCACCCAAGAGGCAGAATGCGAGATCCACAAATGTCTGTACCTCATGTGGTGTTGACATTGATGTTGTGTGTCCTGCTGCAGGGGTCTTTATAAAAAGCCAACTAGTAAATATTTTAGCCGTCACATACCATAATGTCTGTGTCCCAAGTAACCTCTGCCCTTATAGCATGAAAGCCACCTTAAATAATGCCTGACGAATGAGCATGGCTGTGTTTCCATAAAACTTGGTTGGTTGGTTGGTAGGTGCCATCAAGTCAGTATCCGACTCATCAAGACCCTCATAGGGTTTTCAATGGCTGATTGTTTCGGGATTGCCTTGGGAGTGGATTGCCAGGTCCTTCTCCCAATTTTGGGGTGCTGGGAATCAAACTCAGGACCTCAAAGGCCGCAGCGCAGCTCTCTACCAACTGAGCTAAATCGCAGCCCATAAAACTTAGGGAATGAAATTTAATTTTGTGGAATTTTCATACAGCACAAGATTTAAAAAAAAAAAAAACATTTTAAATGTGAAAACTATCCTTAGCATGTGGGCTATATAAAACAGATGGCAGGCTGCATTTTACTAAAAGAGCTATAGTTTGACATCCCCTTCTCAAGACATCCCTGGCTTCTAATGTTGGTTCTTCCACTTCCCAGATATGTGACCTGGGACAAGTTAATTCACCTATGTTTGCCTCAGTTTCTTTACCTTGAAAATAAAATAGCATTCAATATAATCATTTAGAACAGTAAATAATCTCATAGAACATATAGTAAGTTGTCAGTAAATGGTTTATTGTTTTTGTTAGGTGCCATTGAGTCGGGTCTGACTCATAGTAACCCTATGTACAACAGAAAAGAAACACTCCCCGACACTGTGCCATGCCAAGTACTATGTCAGTGCTTCTGTGCTATTCATAGGGTTTTCAAGGCTGATTGTTTTGGGAGTGGACTGCCAGGTCCTTCTCCCATTTTTGCAGTGCTGGAGATTGAACCTACTACCTCAGAGGGTGCAGAACGCTACCAACTGAGCTAAACCCCAACCTATCTCCAAAAATATCTTTGCTTAATCTTTTCTGAAAGTAAACTTAAATTTACTTTGGTAGATGGCTTTGAATTGAGTTAGATTTGTTCTTTTTTCCAAGTTTGTTTCTGCTTGCTTTTCCCTTCACAAGTGTTCCATGCCCTTAGTAAATGATTGATTCTTAGAAGACAGTATTTCAAAGGTCTCTTTGAAATATTAATTATTTAAAATATTGAATATGAGATATTTTACCAGAGGCATCAACCGTGGTTTTTCTGGTAAGCATTAGCATTCAGGTTTATTGGGTGCTTGCTTATTTATAGAATGTATAATTTTCTTCTCCCAATCTTCTGCCATATAGGTAACTGAGAGAACAAAATGAGTAAGCATATACATTTTTTTTAAACTACTATTTAGTATTAAGCTTTCTTACCATAAACAAACTGCCAAGAATGTGCCTCTAGCCAAAAAGTTACTGCACTGAAATCATAGCATTAGAAATCCATTCATTTGTGTTAACAATCTTCTATTTAAGATCTAAATACATCAGGGAAACTAAACTCACCAATTCACTTTCCCTGATAAACTTTTTGTTGTTAAATCCCCTGGAGTATGGTCTGACTCATAGTGAACTCATATATAGTAAACGAGACTTGACTGAACTCTGTGCCATGCCCAGCATCTCTCATTCAAGGACTAACCAGGCCACCTCAGACATCTGAGGAGATCCAAGGCCAGAGTGTTATGGCTATAGACCCTAACAAACTTAGATAACACTTAATCATGTAGATAGCCTGCAGCCATACCACTGTGGTCCCGGATCCTGTCAGATCTCTGAAGCTAAGCAGGTTGGGGCCTGGTCAGTACCTGGATGGGAGACCACCTGGGAACACCAGGTGCTGTAGACTTGGGAGAAGGACCTGGCAACCCACTTCCGAAAATCAATCAGCCATTGAAAGCCCTATGAATAGCAGAGAAGCACTAACAGTAGTGTTTCACCTATTGTACATAGGATCGCTATGAGTCGGACCCTGACTTGACAGTACCTAACAACAACGACAACAACAAATCACTTTATCTTTTATCACTTTATCCTTCATCATTCATTAGGTTGGGGCAGAATATCTGCTTATTTTGTGATCCCCAATGCAATATTTATTCTATGATAAGATGTACCTAAAACTTTAACCCTAAGTTAAAATTATTTAGAAAGAGTAGTATTTGCTTTAAAGTTTATCTAGTATCTGATGATGTACCTCACTGTCGGAAACTGTTAATTACCTGTTTTGGCAAGGAGATGCGGTAACAAAAGGAATGAACTCTCTCATGGGCATTTTCCCCTATAGTTTTAACTTTAATTGCTCTGAGTTTAATTTTGCCTTTTGGTGCATACCACTGTGCAAGGCCTCAACCTAGGAATGTGATGTTTTTCTGTTTTGTTTTACAAACTTTTAGCTACTGTGTAATGTAATTACTACACTGCCCCTAGCTCATCCTGTGGTTTCTAGTAATTTCTTTAAGCTCCTGTGTCTTCTTTTCCCTCTTGAAAGTTTTCTTTTGAACAGAAACATTTACTTCTGTTATTTGTTTTAGAATGCTACACTTTCTGTTTATACCCTCTTTGAATCTCTTTGGAATGATGTCTTGATTTTCTTAAACACATTCTGGCCATAATAACTTCATAGGCTATTATCTTAGTTACCATCTGTTGATTTTCCAAGTCACCCTTAACTCACTTCCAATTAGACCACAATCTTAACAAAAACTTCCCATTAGATAGAGGCTTTCTAGATGCTTATAAACTACAAGTTGCACAGGCTTTTGTTATGTCTACTGATAAAAGTGTTCTGCTGAATGGTTTGATTTCTCTTATTTCTCATTCACTTATGGCAATACTGATATTCATAGATACTAAGGTCTTCCAATACAATGTATTATTTTCGCTATATTGCTGCAGCCTTGTACTTGGTCTTTATTATCTCTTGCTATTCCATATTAAATTCCAAGAGTTATTTGCCAGCCTGAGACTTCATTTTTTTAATAGATTCTAGAACAGGGATTTTTGTTTCCTTCTTCTTCGATAAGTGAGCCATCTTCTAATTTTCTATCATGTATGAATCCATACATCTTGCACATGTTCTTAATCTGGACCGTGATAGATAGTATGAGAAAGATAGAATCTAACACTTATTTTTCTTGCACTCTACTTGTCATTGCCTTCTTATGTTGTCAACTTCCATTTACTACTGCTACTGACCTTGTTCATAAACCCATTTCACTTTTCCATTTAGTCTTGTATCAGTAATGCCAAAATTGACCACCCTTCTTTGCCCAGGGTTATAGGCAGAATAATCTTTGTCGCTGTGAATTAAATTCAATTCTTTCTATAATTGATTTCTTTCCTACTCTGGTCCATTTTGCATGCTGCTGTAAGGCTAATCTTAAATGCCATCTTCATCATATTTCTGTCCTGCTGAAGATCTAATAGTGGCTTTTTAGAGTCCTTGAAGCAATTTCAAACTTCTTTCTTTGATAATACAAGCCCCTTTAGAACTTCACCCTAGCTGGGTATGGTGGTGCATGTCTGTAATCCCAGCACTGGGAGGCTGAGGCAGGAGGATGGGAAAGCCCAAGGTCAGCCTAGGCCACATTGTGAAACAAAACAAGACAAAACAAAAAAATAAAAAAGGAACTCTACATTAATCTTGCCTATCCAATTTTAACCTGTGTCTTTCAACTCTGTTTCTCTCTTTATGATTTATCATGTGTATTTTATTTCAGGTGACTATGCTTATTCAAAATGGTCTCATCTCTTTTTATTCCCTTCAAACTGTGTTGTTGTTGTTAGGTGCTGTCAAGTTGGGTCTGACTCATAGCCACCCTACGTACAACAGAATGAAACACTCTCTGACTCTGTGCCATGCCTGGCACTATTGTCAGTGCTTCTCTGCTTCAGAGGGTTTTCAATGGCTGATTGTTTCAGAAGTGGGCTGCTGAGTCCTTCTCCCAAGCGTGTAATACCTGGTATTCCTATTTGGTCTCCCATCCAAGGACTAATCAGTCCCACCCTGCTTAGCTTCTGAAATCAGATGGGATTGGACACCAGAGTGGTATAGCTGGAGGCATCCCTTAAAATTATATTATATGAATAGAAAAAACTAATATAGGATTATAGATATCAAACAGAAGTTACCTAACTGAGTAGCAAGGACAAAAGGGAGGGAGAGGGTGAAGGAAGTATTTGCTATCTTGACTGTGGTCATGGTTATATAGGTGTATGCATTAACAAGTACAAGTATTATCTAGTATAGAAGGATCCTACCCTCAATAAGAAACTTTTTATTTCTTTTAAGTTGTTTAACACTGACTGGTTCATAGCAACTTCCTTCAACTTTGAGCACTTAACTTTTATAGAAGTCATTAATTATACAATAGTGAATTTAAGGAGGCTTTAATATTGATTTCAAGCCATTATGCCTAGATTGTTAGGATTTTAGGAAATGATTTTTATGTACAGATTGAGCTTCCCTAATCTGAAAATCTGAAATGCTCCAAAATCAGAAACTTTTTAAAAAGATTTGGGATTTCAGATTAGCGATGCTTACCTGGTAAAGTTTATGCATGTATCCTAAATTCTAACAAATTCTGAAATCAGAAACACTTCTGGTTCAAAGCATTTTGGATATGGAGTACTGAACATATATATATATATATATATATATATATATATATATATACATTTTTTTAGGTTAGTAATTCTCAAGAAACTATGATCTGAAGTACAATCTTTGATAATGGAAGGGTCCAAGACGCTAGGGGCTTAAATTCCCAGATGAATATGGATTATTCTAATTAATGTTCCATGAAAAGGAAGTCAAGTTGAGCACACAGTAGTTTCAAAAACTTTGAAGGGTTAGAGATTTTACCCTATTTGCATGCTAACAAGTTAACCTGACACAGTTTTATGGATATTGGCAGAAGACACAAGACTCCTGGGTCAGAGACACAGAACTGTTGCTCATGGTTCATGAAGCAGCACAAGCTTCATGTTCTCATGTTTGTACTGCTTTTTCCTTGTCTTCCAATTCCAGTATGGTGTCACAAAGCTGTGCCCATTGGATGCTATACACACAGTAGGTTTGCATCCCTGCTAAAGTGCCCCAAGTTTAGGGAACCCTAATCTAATCTTTCAAAATGGACTGAAAGCAAATTTACATGACATTTGCCTTGCAGGGACATATGATTTGTCTTTAGAGCATACAGATCTACCCTTTACCTTCAATGGAGGCATTATGTCTTCTAAAATTATTGCCATAAAAGCATCATAGAAGCCTGGCATGGTGACTCATTCCTGTAATGCCAGCAACTTTGGAGGCAGAGACAGGAGGATGGCAAGTTTAAGGCCAGAGGCAGCATGTACAATTTAGCAAGATCTTGACATAAAAAAGAAAGAAAGAAAGAAAAATAGGGCTTGGAGTGCAGCCCAGTAGTAGAGTATTTGGAAAGTATGTGTGAAAGCCGGGCACGGGGGCGCACTACTCTAATCCCAGCAGCTCGGGAGGTGGAGGCTGGAGGATCGCAGAGACAGTCTGCGTAACTTAGTGAGACCCTGTCTCAAAAAGTAAAAAAATGGGCTGAGGGTGCAGCTCAGTGGTCCAGCACTTGCAGAGCATGCAAGCGCGAGGCCCTGGGTTCAACCCCCAGTACGGCAAAAAAAGAAAGAAAGAAAGAGAGAGAGAGAGAGAGAGAGAGAGAGAGAGAGAGAGAGAGAGAGAGAGAAAGCAAGCAAGCAAGCAAAAGAGTGAGACCTTGGGGTTCAACCCCCATGTATGGGGAAAAAATTCCTTAAAAATATAGAGAAATGTCATAAGCCAATGGAGAATTGTTGCCACAAAGATATATGCTAGCCGTCCGGGAATAGTCTTGCCCAAAAGTGTAACAGAGAATATTAATTTATCTGGTGCTAATTTTAATCTATAGCATCTCCAAACTCTTTTGGGGAGTAAAGTAAACACAATACAGGTAAATAAATACAGATGCTGAAAATTGAGATCAGCAGGCATTCAACATCTACTGAATGACAAATACTGTGAGAAACATGAAAAAGAAGAAATAACCTACACCATTCATTTTATCTAATGATAACTACCTCACCCATAACCTCAGACTATTTGTAGCCTGCCTAGGTCTTTGGTAATATCTGTGACTAATTTTAGGATGAAAGATTATAAAGTGGACTCTGAACCATTACTTTTCAACCGTGCCCATATATTATCATTTTAGTGGCTACGAAATATTACCAAATTCCCTCTGGATAGTCTTACCACAAAACAGGTATTGTGAGCTATAAGAAAATACATTTTTCTATATATATCTGTTCAACAATTATTTACTTTTTCAATGGAAAAAAAACCTTATTTTTTTCTTGAGTTTGCATTCATAGACAAAAGAAAAGCTACTCACTATTAATCACATCTAAATAAGAATTCATGATTCTATGCATTTGGAAGAGCTAAGTGAACTGATAACCTCACACAATTCAATCACAGACCAAATTTCACTGAAATTCATTCAAAATGAAGAATAACATTTTTTAAATGATCATATTGGCTTCCATTTTATTTTAGGAAGACTCACTGAAATATAAATTGGTCCTATGATTATATTCATAAACCTTGATTAAGTTGGGTTAGACACTTCATGAAAATCACTTGAGTCCTTTAAAAGTTATCATGGAGCAAATGAAGAAGTAGTGGACTAAAGCTTACATTTCCCATTTCCTTTCTTTAGTATATATGTAGTGTTTACAAGACTGACCTACCTTCCTTTCTTTTTCTTTGTTTCTTTCTTTCTTTCTTCCTTTCTTCCTGTTCTTTTCTTTTCTTTTCTTTTCTTTTCTTTTTTAGCAGAGCTGTCTAATACCTGCATTCTCAGCAGAGGCAATATCACCCCTCAGGGGGTGAATATTTGTTTGGGGGAAGAAGGATGAAGAAAAATCTTAGCTATTACATGGATTGTGGCCCTCCAAAAGGCCACAGTAAATAAACAGGTATACGATATATTTATGGTATCTGAAAAGGTTCGGGGACTTGGCCCAACATTACATGCCTCTGATCCTCAGGGACTCCAGAGGCTAAATCAGGAGGATCACAAGTTTGAGGCAGCCTGTGTAACTAAGGAAGATCCTGTCTCCAAATTAAAAATAAATAAAAATTGGACTGGGGGTACAGCCTAGTGTTAGATAGAGCACCTACAAAGTATGTGCAAGGCCCTGGATTCAACCCCTAAGTACCAACAAAAAAATAAAATAAAAGGCTCTCCACCAGGGAAGGGAATGATAATGAAAAAGGGACGAGAACCACTAATCCAGCATAGTATTTTGATGAGTGTTGTCAGATGGCACCCACTAAATTAAGTGAAAGGATTTATTTTTAATTTTTTCTCTGCTTTATATTAGGTTTGTTTTTTTCCATCTTTTTAGTATAATCACAATATAATAATACCATTAAAGAATTTTAATGAAAAACATACATAATGTCATTATGTTATAAAAATTTTCATGTTTGTGTTTAATTTATGTAAACCGTAACTATATACTGCTTTGTATTCTGTTATGTTCACTTGTTTACACATATTCATTTCTCTGCATAGTCTTTGTAATTACCATTTTTACAAGGCTACATGAAATTCACGTGCAGTTACTCTCTTTTGTTTGTACTTCTGCAGCCCTGAAAATTCCTTCTCTGTCTTCTCAGTTCTGCTTCTCCTGACTACCTGTTAAAAGTTAGGGTCCTCCAGGGGGTGAGAAGATTGGGGAGTTGTTTAGTTAAAGGACACTAATTTCAGTTAGACGGGAGGAATGAGTTATTATAAGAGGTCTATTGTACATCCTGATGACTACAGTTAATAAAAATATTATATATTTGAAAATTGCTAAGAGAGTAGATTTTAAGTGTTCTTACCACAAAATAATTATAAGTGTCCAAAGTAAGTTGTTGTTATGTGCCACTGAGTTGAGTCCAACTCATAGCAGCCCTCATAGGGTTTTCAATGGCTGATTGTTTTGGGATTGCCTCCGGAGTAGATTGCCATGTCCTTTTCCCATTTTTATGGGGCCAGGAACCAAACCCGGGACCTCAAAGACTGCAGAGCTGTGCTCTACCAATTGAGCTAAATCCCAGTCCCTGTATAAGGTAATACATATGTTAAAGAGCTTTATTTAGCCATTCCACTATATTCATACACACACACACACACACACACACACACACACACACACACACATTGTGTTGTAACACCATAAATACATATAAATTTTGCTTGTCAATTAAACATTTTTCAAAAACTTTTTAAAAGTTATGGACCTCCAGAATTGCATTTTCTGCCCTGCACCCTCCCTCTGATACACTGTTTCAGAATAATCTTATCCATGTGCCAATGACACTCAAATCTTTACCTCTAACCCAGACTTCTAGTTTCCAGACTCGTATTATTTCCAGCTTCTTATGGATTATTTCTACATAGATATTCCTTGTTGTTAGGTGCTGCGGAGTCAGTGTCCAACTCATTATAACCCTATGTGCAACAGGAAAAACAGTATTATTAGTGCCTCTCTGCTATTCATAGGGTTTTCAATGGCAGATTGATTTTGGGGAGTGGGTTGCTGAGTCCTTCTCCCAAGCCTACAGTACTTGGTGTTCCCAGGCAGTCTGCCATCCAAGTACTAACCAGGGCTGACCCTGCTTAGCTTCTGAGATCTGATGGGATCAGGTGCCACAGTAAATAGGTGGTTGGATTTTTGTAAACCTGTTTGTCTCTGGTCATCTAGACTCCTCCTCTCCTCCTTCACTTTCTCTACCCCCAGCAAAGTCCTATTGACTATATTAGTAATTTTAAAATAACCATCTTCTCCATTTTCTGTACTCTCCTATTAATTCAGGCCTTTATTTGTTACTTAGACAAATTTTTCCTGCCTTCTGTCTTGCCATCCTCCACAATAATACCTGCCAAGTCTTTCTAAAGTGTAAATCTGATCAGGTCTCTTCCTACTGCTTATGGCTGTGCCACCCAATACAGTGGCCCTTAGCCATATGTGGCTGTTGAGCACCTGAAATACAGCTAATCGGAATTAAAGTATGCAAAAGGAAATATACACTAGATTTCTAAGACTTATTCTGATGAAAATAATGTAAAATATGTCCTTAATCTTTTTTGTATGTTTGGTTAAATATGTACTTGATATGTTAATTTCACATCTTTCTTTTTATCTTTTTTATTTTTATTATTTATTTATTTATTTATTTATTTATTTATTTATTTAGCAGTACTAGGGGTTGAACCCAGGGCCTCGCGCCTACATGTTTTGCAAGTGCTGGACTACTGAGCTGCACCCCCAGCCCTTTTATTTTTTTACTTTTTGAGACAGGGTCTCTCTAAATTATGCAAACTGCCTCTGGTCTCAACTTGTGATCCTCATGCCTCTGCCTCCTGAGCTGCTGGGATTACAGGCGAGCGCCACCGTGCCCAGCTACTCTTCTTACTTTTTAAATATGACTGCTAGAATATTTTAAATGATGTGGTTTGCTTTTGTGGCCTATATTATATATCTGTTGGACAGCACTGACTTTAGGATAGTGTTCAATTCTTATGACCTGGTTACCATATGACTTGTCAACTTCAGCTTTTGCTATCTTATCTTGCAAAGAGGGTTAGCCTTGCAGCTGGGGGTTGTAGCTCAGTGGTAGCATGCTTGCCCAGTATGCCTGAGAACCTGGATTGCATCCCTAGCACTGCCAAAAAAGAAAAAAGGCGGGGTGAGGGGCAGTCTTACTGTCTGACTGATCTGGGTTCATATCTGGGTCCCTCTACGCAGCAGCTATGTGATGTCTAAGTTTTAGTATTTCCCACTGAAAAGATATAACACAAGCAAAGCATCTACTGCATAAAATTTAATTCTCCCAGGTACATCCCAGCCATGCCCACCTGCTTATCTGCTTTTTATTCCTCTTTTCTTTCTATTGGAAAGCTGATGATGGTTCAGATGTGTCAGTGATCTTTACTGAATATTAAAAGTGTATAATCCTCTTTCTCTTTTTAGCCACTGGGGCTATATTTTCTTTTTGGTTTTCCTGTTCACCAAATATTGGGCCTGAGAACCTCTTTGTTTCCTTTCTCCTTCTCCCCATCCTCCTCCTCCTCCTCTTCCTCCTCCTCCTCCTTCTTTTTGTGACACTTGGGAGCTGAAACAGAAGCCTGGCTCACAAATGCTTTGCAAGCAGTCTCCCACTGAGCTGTACCCTCAAACCCTTTTATTATTATTATTATTATTTCAAAATTAAGACAGGGTCTCAGTTATGTGGGCTGCCTCTGACCTCGAACCTGCAGTCCTCCTGCCTCTACCTCCCGAGTCACAGGGATTACAGGCGTGTACCACTATGCCTAGGTTGCTTTCATTTTTTATTCAATATCCTGTCCTCAAGAGGTTATTTTCAAAGGATAAATTATTTTAACACTGAAGAAGTCTAAAGGCAAATGAAGAACATAATCAAAAGGATTTTAACTTGTTCTTTTTCCATAAGAGATTTTTTTTTCCTGTGATCTGATATCCCTTAGTTAATTCTTTAAGCAAAGTGGATATAAATTTAACCTTGGACTAGCACCAGAAACAATGTATTTTCCCTCACCCTCCTGTCTTCTCTTAACCCTCCTGCCTGCAAATGTCCTATACCCCAGGCCCACACATTTAGTTCCCTCTCAAAGGAGCCACTTACATATGGTCCTCTCCATCAGGCCATTTGAGATGAGAGGACTCAGTTCCTGTGGATTTATACATAGCTTAGTGGAGGTTCTGGCAATTCATATCTTGAGATAAATGCTCTAACAAAACATAAGAGTATGTCTGATGGCCAGGGTTGTCAAACATAAGAGTAAGGGGAAGTGTTTTAAATACTCTTTCTGTTGGGAATTTCTATGAACATCTTCTGAGTACTCTTCACTCATGACTCCTTAACAGTCCTTTCCCGTAGGAAAAATTCAGGCACACAACAGCATTCTAAAAAGGAAATGAGACTTTGGCTAATGTCTCTCAAATGTAAAAGGTGGCCTTTCAGATGAGGTGGTCACCTTTTCTTTATACAATGTCAGCATTTCAAAATGAGCAAAGGGTATGGATTAGGTAAGAATTGAATGCAAATGTGTTTTGCAAATAGTGTCTTTTGAGATAATCGTGGATGGTGGTTGAATGCTGAAAGTATTAATACAATCAGTATTTAACCTTGTATAACTCTGCTTCATCAAATCACGCCCTGCACATTGATTGCATTAAGCTGGGTCAGTGGTTTCTTGCTTAGGAATATCTTATAAGAATCTTAACAGGAAGGCAGCAGTAGCTGTGATCAGTGACTGTTTATTTGCATACTGAGCATGTCATCAATAATACAAAAGACAAGGTCTTTAAGTTGAAAGAACAGTGGGATTGGCATGAATTTTGCTTAATGGTGCGTAATAAGCAAAGTACTCTGTGGTGCCAGAAACTGACAGGATCCATTATGTTAAAACAGATATATGTCTTTAATTTAGGGGTATTATGTAAATCTGACAGGAGTTTTTCCCTTTATTTTCCTGTAGTTTAACTTTAATTGCTCCAAGATTAATTCTGATTTCTCCCTTCCTCCAGAGGGTGATGAGACTGGCGTGATGGATAATCTTCTAGAAGCGCTACAGTCAGGTGCAGCATTCCGAGATCGCAGAAAGAGGATTCCAAGGAACCCAGGTAATAAGCCATTCCAGCTTACATGGTCTCGTAAGATATGAATGTCCAGAGCGAAGTACAACCCCCTGAAAGGAAAAATGAGATTTCCTATGAAAAAAAATTTTTTAGCCTTTGGTGTCAGTTCATGTGTGAGATTTCAGCATGCTTCTATATCTGTATGATTACAAGTTATAACTTGGCAAATATATCTTGAAATAACTACGCTTTGCAAAAAAAAAAAATTCTAATGTAAGGACTCCCAGTGTGTTTAATATTAAATATTTCTAATTGTTATGAGCATGTGATTTGGGTAGAAGGTGATTTAGAACCATAAATGTAATTAAATCATTAAAAATAATTGGCCCTAAGGATGTCACATTAGCTCTTCTCAGGCAAGGAAATTGAGACAATGCCTGTTTCTACAGGTCATTTTGGCTTTAGTGTAGTCTGTTATCTAATATCCATGTTGGTAAAGAAAGAAGAGGCACAGGTAATTCAGGATCATCAAAAATCACAATGTATTGGAACAAATTTATATGTGTATATTTGATTAATAACAGATAAAGCTACCCTATGAGAATTGGTTGCAGGGGAAAAAACATAAAAGAGCAAAATGACCTCCCTCATTCAAATGGAACTATAAAGTTGTCCTCCTCCTCTGTTCGTACTCTATGGCTAAAGTAAATAGTAGCTCCTCTCAGGGTAATCCAAGTAGGCTTAACTGTCCACCTCTTCCAAGTAAGGTTTTATATGTTCAATGCATATCTTTCTTGAAATCGAAGAAGACACTGGGTACCTTGATTTTAAATGTCTTCTTTATGGACTATAAAGCTATATGGAGAAGTAACTGAAAAAGGGAAAATTAATCATAGACATGTAAACTCTGCTTAACTTAAATAAGATTTGACTTAAATAGCCTATACTTTGAAAAATATTCTGTATTTGGACTGACCATTATCTGTGTTACTAGAATGGAAACTGGTAAATCTCAGCACCATTGTAATTCAACAAACCAATGAAAGAAATGTGACCTAGTACAGAGTTGTCCATGAAAGCTTTTGGCAATGGTAAAATTCATGGCAGAAGCTGATGTAAGTGATATTCACCTTTTTCTCATTTGAGTAGTCCTAATGGGTAAAAGGTAATATTGTGCCTCTGCCCTTCATGCATGGCTTGTGGGGATTAGCCAAAAACTAAGATTTGGTTCTGAGGGGAGAAGTGTTTTGGTTGGAGGATAAAACGGCTTTATGTATATGAAGACACTGAATATGACCTACAAAAAGAGTGAAGGACTGGAGAAAAGATGAAAATCTGTATTTATATGTTTAGGACCTGACTCAATAGCAACTAACAACAACAACAACAACAATAAATTTTTAAGGTAATGACGCATGGCAGAATGCTTGGAGCACTGCTAATCTGCAGTGATAAGGCAGTCATATCACCTATCCTCTGTCTATCAATAAAATGAGAATGTTCTACCACGCTGTCATAGGCCCTTCTACCCCTAAAGGAAAATAAAAACCTTTACTGCTCTTTGTTGAACCTCAGAGCAATAATGGCCAGCAAAAGGCAAACTGAAATGTTTTGTATCAATTCAGTTCTCTGTTAAGAAGCTGATAAGCAAAAGCATATTATTCTTTGGTCATTAAAAAAAAACCTGCCATAATCTTTCTAGTCTGTTTATTTTAAAAAGGCACATTTGCTAATGCCCCTGCCTGGTAAGTCTCACACCTCATACTGATTCTATAAAGACTATATTGGGAGAGAGATCATTCAATGGAGTTTCTGTGAGTTTGACTCAAGGGAATATAGTGTTGTCAACTGTGAAACAGCAAGAATGTATTCACAAACTGTATAATTTCACAGTACTAATTCCAGTAATCTAATTTGGGATCTCCATTCGTTTGTAGCTGGAGTGCCCGGGTAAATACATAGGGTCAAAAATAGCCCAATTAGCTGTGGTACTCATTTCAAGTGACAAAAGCCAAAGCATATATCCAGAGGTAAAAAGAAACCACCAGATGGACTATGGTAAGGCACCCTGAATATTAGCAGAAGAGCTCGAAGCAAGAGAGAGGGTATAGAAGGCAGAGTTCATGCGTTTGCCAAAAACTCTTCTGTCTGCTTTCCTCCTCCTGGAAGCATAAGAGCCAAAGAGATTTCTTCCTTGTCTTCCTTGCCTTTTCTAGCTAGATCATCTTTTTCCTCCTGGTCTCCTGTTAGTTTTGCTTTCTTAGTTACCTGATTTGATTCCTTTCCAAGATTCCCTTGACCCAGCATTGTTAGACTTTTCCCTTTTCTAACCCTAGAATCCTTACTCCTTTCTAATTACCACCTCTTTAGCACAAGGAGAGAAAAGCAAAATTATAAGAAAAAAATGCTACTTCCCCCAAAGAAAGGAAATAAGGGAGGAAACCCAAACTAAATCAAACAAACAAACAAACAAACAAAAACCCTAAAACTCAAATCAGAGTCCACTGACCACAAACAACAAAGATGTACTGTTCTGCTTCCATTATTACTTAATGGTGGAAATTATTGTTTGTAACATACAGAACTGTACCATTGTGTTTTCAGTTTGCAAGATTTTTGATTCCATATTGAAATAAAACAAGGTGATAGTCTGTATTTTTTTCATTAGAAAGTCAAGATGTTAATAAATGATATGATTAGTTGTCTAAATTACAGATCTTCCACACTGAGCCTGTATCCCCTCCCCAAGAGCATTGCATTGGGTAAATCAAGAGCTCCCACATACTGCCCCTGGCCCATTCAGCTGAATGTGCTATTTCAGTTAAGAGCACCAAAAGATATTTCAAGGGAGACTATCATATCAGGAGTGATACTAAAAATATTAATAAGTGATATAGTGCAAGCCCCATCTAGTCCCAATGTGCATAGGCAATAAATAGCCACTCTGGTTGTACTGGTGCATACTGGCTGAATATCAACACAGATCACAGATTAATCTGTCAAACTCAGATTAATATTTATAAATTTATTGTACATCTTTTCTGTAAAAGGTACTGTGCTAGACATGATGGAAGATGCAGATTTCCTTAGTTATAAAACTGTTGTATATTGTAAGAAAGATAAAAGGTACAGAAAGACCTCAGACTAAGGCAACAGATAATAGGTATCAAAGAGGAGGTGTTAATAACATAGTGTGTGAGTTCAGAGAAGGTAGATAGCATGCCTTATTGGATTTATCAGAAAAATAGTCTTGGAAGAAAAGGTTTTGAAGAATGAGTAGGGATTTCAGCAGTGGGAGTTGGAGGTGGGGATAGGGGCATCCTTGTTGTTATTGTTGTTAGGTGCCATCGAGTCGGTATCCGACTCTTAGCGACCCTCATAGGGTTTTCAATGGCTGACTGTTTCGGGATTGCCTTGGGAGTGGATTGCCAGGCCCTTCTCCCATTTTTGCAGTGCTGGGAATTGAACTCAGGACCTCAGAAACTGCAGCGCAGCGCTCTACCAACTGAGCTAAATCCCAGACCTTAGTGGCATCCTAGTCAAATGAAATGTCATAAGGAGAAACACAGAGGCAAGAAAGTAGAAAGCATTTTTCAGCAATGGCAAATAATGCAGAAAGGAAGCAATAGGATATGTAAAGTATAAAATAGGGAAATAATTCTGGAAATATATGTTGGCATGACATCATGAAGTGCTGGCATAAGAGACTAAGGTGTTAGCAATATAATTATTTGGGCAATAGGAATCTAATGAAGGTTTTTAATCAGTAGGAACATGATGAAAGCTACACATGAGGACATTTAAGCTATAGGCATGTAAGTGATGAATAGGAATCTACTGTCCTATTCATAGTCAAAGGAGGTAATGTAGAGGGAAAGGAGTAGCTAGAAGTAAAATATAGCCCTAGGGTTTTGAGTTTGATTGGCTAGGAGGATAGTTAAGTCACTAAACTATTAAGATCAAGAAAAGGAGTGGTGACAATAGAAGAAGACAAATTCAGTTTGGGGCAAATTAAACTGAAAGTGGTGTCAGAGCATCAAAGTAAAGATGTCCAGAAGATTCCAAAGTATGAGTGTAGATTTCATGACAAAATGGTTGATTTTTTTGAGTATTCTGGTTATGGTATGGAAATGGAGGAGATTGTTAAAAGGATCATTAAGAGAAAAGAGAGTCAAAGACAGAACTTTGAAAATGCTTCCATTTAGGGTCTAAAAGCAGAGCTATCAAAGAAGGCATGCAAAGAACAGGAGGACAGGTAGGAAAATCCAGCCATTGTCCTAGAAGCAAAGAAAGAGGGAAATTTTGAGGCAGTAAAGGTAGCATTTTCAATAATGGCATATTCAGTGGTTGAATCAAAAATGAATAAAGACCAATGATTTGCCTTTGGGGAGCTTTCTAGTGACCCTTAAAAGAATATCTTTTTAATACTGTAACAGAACTGGGAGCTAGAATGCAGGAGCTGTGCAGTGAGTAGAAGACAAAGCCGAAGGGACAGGTAGCATTCAATCTACAATTAAATAATTTCATTGAATGCCTGGTCACTTGCCATATACTGGTTGAGGTACTAAGGCTTCTAACCAAACAGGATGCTTGCTTGCCTCGAGGAGCTCACATACCATAAACTATATGATCAAATTATACTGCAGTCTTTTCTCTTTTGTACTTGAGATAAGAATATTGTGCCTGGGTAGCCAGGAGTGGAAGGAAGGAACTCAACCCCTCTCCTTTCTTGTGTCCCTGGAATATAGGCTGTTCTTTCTAGAAGTTTGGTAAGTGAAAGGAACAACTTATGTTCCCTTAACCTAGTACAGATCTATCATCTATGAATTTTCTAAATCTTTCTTGACCCTCTTTGTTACAGCCTTTCTTACTACTTAAGGTAATACATGGCATATGTTTACAATCCACTTTGTAAAAATTGTCCATCGGTATTCCTGACTTTGTTGTTATGTCGTCAAAGGTCAGCTTTGAAGGGCAATGAGGCACATAGAGAAAGGCCTCAGTGGGGTGACAACCACACTTAAAACACAAAGGCACAATTCCACATTTGTTTTATTACTAAATACTGGTAGATACTGAGAGCTTGCCTCACTTCCCCCAACCAACTGGATGACTTCTTTCCTTGCCCACTGTAAGTAAATATAATGTACTTCTCTACAAGAGGTAGACATCTAGCTTTGTTATTTTGGCTATGTCTAGATTTTGATATATAGTTCTAGACATAAATAAAACTCACAAGAGAAGCATTAGGAAGAAATGAAACCGAGAAACAGAATAAATGTATTTTGGTTTTAGAACCACACAGGGCAACCAAGAAAACTAAATTTGAAAAAAAAACAGAAAAAACTCAGGAGACACATGATCCTAGTTTTATTTATCAGCAAGATAACAGTATAAATGAGAAGGTATAATTTACCATTTGAAAATAGATAGAGGACAAGAAACAATGTTATACAACAGAGGAAAAAACAAACTCTGAGTATTAGAGAAAAATAACTTCACAACAAAACAAAACTCACATTTCCCCAGGCCTCCCTGCCTCACATAAATAACAAAACCCAAATTTTAATGGCTCTTATCTCCTAATACATGTTCAGGACCTCATCTACTATAAGGGATCTCTGAAACATTTCTGGAAGTTCTCAGGGGGCATTTCACAAACAGAAATAAGCACATGCTACTGTTCTTCCATTTCTGCCTGTCATATATTTCCATGCCTGCCATTTGCTCTAGCAGCTGGGATGCTCATGCTTTCATGATGCCACAGTTTCACAATGATCATGAGCAAAGGCTGGGGGCAAGGTGTCTGTCTCTTCTTTTAGGGTGGTACTCCACAGTGATACTGTTTATGCTTAAGATTATTCCAGATATTTTTGGAGAAACCATTTTCAATTTCAAATTACAGCCTTCCTAGGGCTGGGGAGGTAACTGAATGGTGGGGCATCTGCCTAGCATGTGTGAGGCCCTGGGTTTGTTCCCCAGCACTGAAAAAAAATAAATAAATAAAAAATAAAAATAAAAAATATATATTATAAAATATAATATATATGTATATGAATAAGTAAATAAATAAATAACAGACCTCCTGATCTTGTAGGATGTGATCCCATTAGGCAAGATAAGCCCATGTCAGATCCCAGGTAGCACTCAGTATGATCCTCATTCCTTGATGACCAGACCCCATTAGGACATTATGATTAATAATTTTATTATTACTAGGTCAAACTGGTCATTCATTCTAAGCTATTTAGTTCTTCCTCCCTCAGGATGAATTTTCTTCTGAGGAGTTTCTCAGTCTCTATTTTGTAAATATTAGAATCTTACACTAGCCCATTGAACACCATGTGGTTGTTGTTGTTGTGTACCGTCAAGTTGTAGCCGAATTATGGTGACCCTCCTAGGGTTTTCAATGGCTGATTGTTTCTGGATTTCCTGGGGAATGGATTGCCATGTCCTTCTCCCATTTTTGCAGTGGTGAGAATTGAACTCAGGACCTCAGAAACTACAGAGTGGTGCTCTGCCAACTGAACTAAACTCCAGCCTCACTGAACACCATAGTTTATAGTATATTCTCTATATTTTCCTGTGCAATTAACATCTAGTTACAAAAAAAGTAATGTAGACAAGTAAGCAAAAATATGATGTTCATATAAATACTGTGTATTGATCAACTACTAGTGGCCAGTCAATAGTGCTGAGTCTCTGGAGTACAAAGATAGCTAAAGCATGGGTCTTTCCCTCAAGAACTCAGAATCTTGGCACTTAGAAGGCTGAAGCAAAGAGAATCATGAGTTCCAACCTAGGCTACATAGTGAAACCCTATCAGAAAGGAGATAAACAAAAACCCCCAAACAAACAGACTAACAAATAGAATCTCATATACAGTCATCCCTTAGTATCCACAGAGGTTGATTCCAAGACCCCCAGTGGATACAAAATTCTCTGTATGCTCAGGTCACTTATATGAAATGGTGGAGTATTTACATATAACCTATGCATATCCTCCCATATACTTTAAATTATCTCTAGATGACTTATACCTAATGCCATATAAATTCTAGATAAATAGTTATATTTTGTAGGGAGTAATTATAAGAACAAAAGTTCTGTATGTGTTCCAAATACTTTTGTTTTTTGAAATTTGTTTTGTTGTTGTTGTTGTTGTTTGTTTGTTTTTTGTTTTTTGTTTTTGAGACAGGCTCTCACTATGTAACCCAGACTGACCTGAAACTCGAAGTCCTCCTGCCTCAGCCTCCTGAATGTTGGGATTGCAAGTGCATGCTACAATGCCCAGCTGCTTTCTGAGATTTCTATTCCATGCATGGGTCAAGTCCACAAGTGCAGAACCCATGGATGTGGAGTGCTGACTCTATACAATATAAATGCTATGATAAAAGCGTACAGAAAATGCTAAAAAAGCAACTAACTGCCTAGAGAATTCAAGAAGAGTTTCATGATGAAAGTAGTACATGAGCTGTGTTTTGAAGGAAGAATAGTAGTGTGTCTGGGGAAGCACAAGAGGAATAGGCATTTCTGATAAAAGAAATGGGAAATTCATGTAATGGAGATATAAAAGGACACAGTGGCAATTTGTTGAAAAATTTATTGCAGCAAAGAGCCAGCAGGATTTTTAAATAGAAGAGTACATGATTGTACACACACACACACACACACACACACACACACACACACACGCGTGCGCGCGCACGCGCGCGCTCTTTCATACACACAAGAGACATTAAGACTGGAGATGAAGATTTTGGGGACATCTGCACATGTATGAGAATAGAAACCTTAGAATCACCCACGAGGAACATGTCAAATGAGAAGTAAATAAGGGTTAAGGATAGTATGTTTAGAAATTACCATATCGTAGTTAAGAGGCATATAGAGGTATCAACAAAGGATCAGGTAAAACAATGATCAGAAACAGGAGAAGGGAAACAGTAAAAAGCAGTACCTGGAAGACCAAGGGGAGAGAGAATTTCAGAATGGAGAACTGTTCAACAGAGACATGTCCTGCAGGAAGTTAGGCTGACAAATGAAAATAGACCCATTGGTTTGTCAGCGCACAGCTAACAATTGACCTTTGCCCAAGCAGTAGTACTGTGAGAACCAATAGCCAGGTTATGATGGATTAAAGAGTGAAGAGTTGTCTTTTGTACATTGAATGCTGAGACTTGAAGAAAGGCAGTCAGAATGAAGAGATAAATCGTATCTCTTTTAGAGAGTCTGATAGGGAACACTGTCAAGGGTCTTGCATGGCGTTATGAATAAATGATTATGCCTAATTTTACTTCCAGATATGTGACCCCCCTCCTCATACTGCAGTCATCTGTATTGAGCACATACTGCATGGTACAGCTAAAAACCTTAGTATGTCTTGTGCTTTGCAGGAAACAAAGCATTTTCTTATCCATTGTGTGACATATGATTCATTCCCATCCAAAGCAGAGTTTTATTCTCATAAGTGAAAATGAAGACAATTTGCAGACCAGAGAGAGAAAGAAAATGGATTGAGTGGAAGAGAGAGGATGAGAGCAAAGTGGGGAAGTCAGCAAAAGTATGAGATATCTTCAGAAAATCTTTGTCAACTTTAGAATTAACTGATTTGCAAGAAGCGAAAGTGCAGGGCAGTGGTGTTTAAAGTACATATGTGACTCTCTTGAGGGGAGGAAAGGAGGTGGTGAAGAAGAAGCAAATCAAATAAATCTTAGGCTTAGGGTTCTCAGCAATGTGAGTTAGCTTGGTTACATCTTGACGATAACCAGAGAGTGAATACCAGGAGTTTTGCAGAAGTGACCAAGATTCAGGTGATGATTAAAAATAATATGAGAGTATGTAAGATAATCTGGGGAGAATAAGTAGAGCAGTAGACCAAAGACAGAACCCTGGAGAGAACATTTATAACACTGATTCTCAGCCCTGGCCATACACTGGAATCACTTTTAGGTACTTTTAAGAGATCCTTAAATATCCAGTTTCTCTCTGAACCAATCAAATCAGAATTTGTGGAGTTGGAACCTGGGCAACAGTATACTTTAAAAGGTACTCAGGCCAAGTGCTGTGGTGCACACCTTTCATCCCAGTGACTAGGGAGGTGGAGACAGAAGGATTGTGAGTTGGAGGCCAGAGACAGCCTGAGCAATTTAGTGAGACCCTTTCTCAAAATAAAAAATAAAAAAAATTAAAGGGTCCAGGAGATGCAGTTCAGTGGTAGAACACTTGCGTAACATGTGTGATGCCCTGGGTTCAACCTCCAGGACTGGAAAAGAAAGAAGTTACTCAGGAGCCAGGCATAGTGGTGCATGCTTGTGATCCCAGCAGTTGGAAGGCTGAGGCAGGAGGATTACAAATTCAAATTCAAGGCCAGCCTGGGCTACATACCAAGATTTAGAGACCTGGTCTCTAAAAAAAAAAAAAAGAAGAAAAGAAAAAAAGAAAGAGAAAAGAGAGAGGGAGGGATGAAGGGAGGAAGAGAGGGAGGGAGGGAGGGAGGGAGGGAGCAAACTGGTGATTTTAATATGCTACAAAAGTTGAAAATTATGAATTTATGAGACTAGCTTGGAAGCTGCAGCCCATAAAAGGGAGTGTGAAGAGATTGTAGAGGTACAGGGAGAAGAAAGTCAATATGATATCACAGAGGCCAAAGGAGTGGAACTTTCCAAAGAGAGAGTGCTTAATAGCATTAGATGTAACTGAGAGAGCTGGGTGTGGAGGTGCATGCTCGTAATCCCAGAACCCAGGAGGCTGAGGTGGGAGGATTGTGAGTTTTAGGCCAGCCTGGGCTACATAGCAGGACCCTCTCTCAAAAACCCAAACAAACAAAAAGCAGCAGTGAGTACCAAGAAAATAAAGATTGAAAAGCATCCATTGGATTCAACTATTACGAATTCACTGATGACCTTAGCCAAAACAGTTTTAGGAGAGTGTGTTAGTGGGAAGCAGGGGTGAGACAGAGGGAAATGTGAGATTGCATTGAGTTCTAAAATGCTATTAATTTTTAAGACCACTTAATTCAGTCTTTTTTTCATCACTTCATAAGAATGTTATGATGAACTATATGCCTGTATTAGTCATATAATTTTTGTTTTTGTTTTCATTTGATTTCATTTCTTAATGAAAATAAAATTTTTCTTTTGGAACAGACATACACATGTATTGACTAATATGATTTAGGTTTGCATTAAGGAACCTAGAAACAGAAGATTGCTTTGTAGTCTATCCTTGATCATTCGTTGACAACTAGTGAACAAATTGAACACAAACCATTTATGCCCTATTTATATGCAAAATTCTTCCAAGCGAGCACTGATGATGTTCTCTATAGAAATTTCAATCATTTTTGCTTGTCTGCTTTCCTAACACAGTATAATCATCTCTGCTGCACATTTCTTCATTGGTGATCTCTGCAAGACTGTAGGAGATAAGGTCAACTCCAGATGATTTTTATGAGAATATGAATATAGCAGGCTTCCTTTAGATATTGGAATATGGGAGAGGTTAGGACAAGCAATTACTGTGCAGCAATAAATATCTCTTGGTAGTTTTAAGTCCATGTCAACAATTCACAGACATACTACTGTTGGGAACTAAGCTCACACAACCACCTGCTTATTTATGGATCTTCAATTCAGGAATAAATGTTTGGGACTATATATATCAAGTGCACAATATCAGTCTATCACAAGTAGACACTGTGCATTTACCACAACAAAAACTGACAAGGGATTCATCAGACTATCATAAGTACCTAAAATTTTGTAGAAAATTAAATGCTCTCCCAACTACAGGAAAATACTTGTTCTAATTGGTGGCCTTGATGATGGGTTCATTTCTCTCATACAGACCCTTTGGTATATTAGTATTTTCCTAAATATGGTTAAGAAATTGTAAGCTCTGCTTCCTCTCCAACATAATTCTGTTTCCCCAGTGACCAAAGGCAGCCCGATTTGCCTATAAATGAACAGACTCACAACCCCTAAATTTTTGTTACACCTTTGGACACACCCTTTCTGTGTACTAAAGTGTGAACCTTATCCCTGGTCCTTCCTTTCCTTGTGCTCATTAAAATGAGAGGGATGAAGGGGAAGGAAGGAAGAAAGAGATCAGTGGGTATGTTCTTGAAGAAGATAACAATGAATAATCTGGAAAAAAGTGAGCCCACATACTTTGCACCTAAGCTAGTGGCTCACCTATTCCAAGAACGCTTTTAAGGTTATGGTCAAATTCAACTCTCTTAAAGATATATAGATGATACAAAGTGTTAAAATACTGCAGTGATTATAACTGTATTTTGTTATTAAAAGAGTATGATTTACTTGTAGCATCAAGCATGTAACTCAGTATAGTATATGCTCTTGATAACTGTTTGGTGAATACTTCACAATTACCAAACAATATTACATCTACCAGAAAGCCTAAAGCTATCTCTGAAGTCTGAAATTTGAGAGATCAAAGAGATAGAAGTTTCATTCTGCATCACTATAAATGAAATTCCATTAAAGCTGAGCTTATTTTATGGGCAAACTTGAATGTCCTATGTATGTTACCTTCATATGACCTTCCTATTCAGTAATGTCTAGGCTTGACAAGTGAAGAAAAATGCTGATTTTATATAAAAAAACTTCATATAACTATATGCCATTTCTCTTCTTATTCTTACGTCCATTGTGCTTGCATTTGACTGCCATCCGTGTGTCATTCTGAAATCAGTTTGCCCCACTCCCATCTAGCCTCTTAGAGGGCAAAAACAAAGGAAAAAGAGAACGACAATTACAGCCTTTTGATTTATCTTTATGTACCTTCTCATCAGTCTTTATAAATATGCTTTGTAAGACAGTCAGACCAAAGTAAGTGACTCTTTCTAGAATAACATTAAGTAATTAATTCCTTTTCCAACTGTCTCACTCACTGAATTACTCAAGAGAACAGATCTTTCTGAAGTTAAAGGGTTTTTATCTGGTATGTAAGAGCATTCTAAGGATTTAAACTGTTTGTTTGAGGGACTTCTGAAATCTAGGATGGTATTTTCCTTTTCCACTTGGGAAGGTTTTAACTTGAGATTTTAGGTTTACTGGTCTGTTCTGTTGTTTGTCTAGCATAGATGTAGTATACTGCAAGCTATACAGTATTCTCTGGGCAATGAACAAGGATTTTTTTTTTTCATGCATTATTTACAACCCTGCAGTGGTTTCAGAAAGTCAATGTATATTCTGGACACAAAGAAAAGAAATCATAGTATAAAAACAAGGGTATGATTTTTTTTAGGTACTTTGGGGGTTGAACCCAGGGCCTCGCGCATACTTTGCAAGTGCTATTACCCCTGGGCTGCACCCTAAGCCCATTTTTTAAAAAAATCTTGAGACAGGGTCTTGCTAAGTTACACGGGCAGCCTTGGCCTCAAACCTGTAGTCTCCCTGCCTCCACCTCCCAAGTCACTGGGATTACAAGTGTGAGCCATCACACCCAGCAAGGATATGATTTTCATATAGTTGTTTGGAAAGTTAATACTATTGTTCATGGATTTCTTTCTTATTGCATAGTTATAATATCTATTAGAGTATTAGCAGCCTGATAGCTACTTATCAAAACTGTACATTTATCTTGTTCTGTAATAAACTGATAGATTATCTTCAAGTATGTGGAACTCACCTATGGTTAAGCAGAATGATTTTGTGTGGCTAACCCAGTTTAATTTTGGTTATGTTTGTGACAACATCTCAGTTGTACATATCAGTAATATCTTAAATGACATTATGAAAAATTGATGATACTTTATACATAATATTTGTATATTTAACTTTATTGTCTTATCAACAGGTGATTGGAATCAAACATAAACATTACTGAATTGAAAAGAAAAAGGACCTTAAAAAAACTTCTCATATGTAGATTTTATTTTTATATACAAATTTAAACAAATTTTTTTCTACCTATTGTTGTTGTTGGGTGCCTTCGAGTTGGTATCCAACTCATAGCGACCCTTATAGGGTTTTCAATGGCTGACTGTTTCAGGATTGCCTTGGGAGTGGATTGCCAGGTCCTTCTCCCATTTTTGTGGTGCTGGGAATCAAACTCAGGGCCTCAGAGACTGCAACGCAGCGCTCTACCCACTAAGCTAAATCCCAGCCCTTTTTCTACCTATAGAGATCATTAAAACAAGCTCAGTTAATGGTTCTCAAAACTCCCAACACTAAAGCACCAAGAAAATGCCCATCCTTAGTGACTGGGTATAACAAATTAGTGAATAATGGGCCAAGATAGAAAATAAATTTGGAAATGAAATTACAGTACAATGAACTTTTAAGAAACTATTAGAGATAATAATAAAATGTTAAATTCAGATGGGACACAGATCCAGGACAAATAGGAAGAACAATATCCCAATCTAGCAATTTAAATATTTTTTCAGCTACCTTAAATAGTATTGGTCAATTTATGTGGCTTATTCAGAATTGTAACTTCCTGGCAGAGGAAGATGCAAAGCACAGAGAAAGTATTATGGTCAAATTGAAAGCTGTCCACACAAATTCTGTGTATTATACATTATCCTTGGGCTTCCAGTTTCTTTGCTTTATTCTTACTTCCAATGCTTTGTGGTCCTGAGGCCATTTGCAATACAACTTTCTCACTTCCCTTCTCCTGCTTCAGGATAATCTTGTTTTTTCTTTGTTTGTTTGGTTTGTTTGGGTTTGGTTTGGTTTGGTTTTGGGGGTCAGGGTCTTGCTGTGTATCACAGGCTGGTCTGGAACTTGCCCTGAAGCCCAGGCTGGCCTCTAACTCACAATCCACTTGCTTCCCCCTTCTGAGTGTCAGGGTTACAAGTATGTGCGACAAGTATGTCCCAGGCCTGAGGAACGATCCTGTTTTATTCATTTATCTCCATTACCAAACTATTTCTTACCTCCATTGTCCCAATCTGAAAGTCAACACATTGCCTATGGGTAAGAAAAAACTGAGAAACATAGTTGTTTCACCATTGCTTGTAGTCTATTTTATTTCTCTTAAGTCTCAGCATTCTGTCTTGGTGAGGTTGGTGGCAGGACTGACAGTACATTAGTGTTCCAAATAAATCCTCTCTTACTTTATGCAAAATTATCCTGATCTTGGTGGCAGAGTGAAGGCAATTAAGGATGTTTGAAAGGTATAGAAAAAAATTCCTAGGTGGAACTCTTGGCTTTTTGGAATTACCACCACTGGAATTTATGAGTACTTGTGGAAGTAAGACATCAAGTATACAACTAACCTTTTGTTTTGCTACATCTATGATTTCATCAGTTAGTGTAGACAACTGCAAAATGACTATATAATTGTTTAACGCTCAAAAAATTGCACACACACACACACACTCAAAGGGGAAAATATCTCTTTATGGAAGTTCCTCAAACCACAGTGCACATTTCTTTTTTTACAGCTTGACGAGTGTTAGTGAATTCAATGAAAAGGGAAAAAGTTCTGTATTTCAATAAGTAGAATAGATTGTTAGATTTGGTACTTTTTCTCTCTCCCAATTCGTTCAAATAAAACATTAATTCCTACTGGAACAGGTCATACACTAAGGAGAGTGCTTTATTATTAAGGCATGTAAAACAACAAAAAGTTAAAAGCATTTCTCTTACAAGGTAATTAATGTGATAAGATTTTTCTATAATATTTTAAAATTATAACCTGTGTTTGTTTACTTTTTTTTTTACTTGGAGGCTAATTCCAATAAAAATAGGACTCTGTAGTATATGCATTTTTCTGTTTACCTAAACTGAAGAATAGCACTTGGAAAATAGCATCTTTGACTGCAATTTTTAAAAATCAAACTGAAAAAAGATTTATTATGCATAATTTCAAACTACTACTTAACTTTTGTTCTTGACCATCAAATAGTTTTTGTTCTCATACTTGATTGGGTTGTAAAAGTTAAATGTGGCAAAAAGGAAAAAAAAAGAAAAGAAAAAGAGGAGGAGGAGGAGCAGCTCAATTTTGAAGTATGCTTTCTTTTGTCTTCTTTTCTGGGCTGTATAAAATGTGGTACATGTCCTGGCATAATTGAAGATAAAAAGGGTAGACTATCACTTCCTAACTGTGTGTCCAAAGCTGCTTTTATGCCAATTAGCTATGACCTTTCCTTCTAGCCTTGGGGTATGAGATTATTAGAGGCAACCGTTTCTGAATTATTTTCTTTCTAATATTAGTTTAAGCAAATTTCCTTGCAGAGCTAACTATTCCTTCATAGTTTTTTTTTTCCTGCTACTGCGTCTTTCCACTGAGCTGCTAAATCTTTTGCAGAGGAATTAAACGTGATGTTTCTAGAAACATTAATAGCTTGTGCCCTTTTCTGAGTGTCCTACTTCAGAAATATTGCAGCTGCAGTGGTATTACATGCCGTCATTTCTTCCTGTTTCTCTCAGCAGGGAAGTTCCAGCTTTAAGGTAGATCTAAGTTCTTTTATTCCTGGGCTAGATCTCAGAGATTTTCCTTTTCTGAATGAAGTGAATACCTCAGTGAGGTTTTTAAAAACATTGCTTCTTTGTCAACTTAATTCACTTCAGTTGACTATGAAGCTCATTGGAATAATGGAGCCTGGGCCAGAGAGTATAAATGAATAATTGCAAATGAATCTTTCCTATTAGAAAAGCAACCCAAATCAGAGGCTCTGTGAATACTGTCATAATAACATCGCCTTTGGAAATGATGTGCAGTTTGTTTCTTATATACGTGCTATAGGGAAAAAGCTCCATAGGCAAATGCAGCTAAGATGAAAACAAATCCCTGCTACATTTTTTTTTTTTAATCATAGCTTTGGTCATAGGACTACAATGTGGCCAAATGAAAAGGCTTTCTTATTTCACTTGCATTTGAGACAGACAATGACAGGGCTTGGCTGGGGCTTACCTTATTTAACCTTTCCACTCCCTTTTCTTTTATATGATTCTCCCTTTCTTTTCCCATCATACCTGTCTTTTGTTGTGTTTTGTTTTGTTTTTTGAACAGCACAGTATTAATGAAATGGTCATTGCTTTTGAGGTTCATTTTACAAAGCTATGAGTTTTACTGAGAGGAAAATAATTTTCTAAGTAGTTAATACAAAAATTAATTAAGTCCCATTCAGATGATGGAAGACAAACTTGACTTATTCAACTTTGACATCTAATTTGACTCTTTTGTACATACTGTTCTGAGAGCTACTACCAGTTGTTAAATTTGAATAAGAGAGAACAAAACAGACATAGTGGAATATTACTTCTTTTTCAGTAGCTTTAATTTAATTTTAGATTACATAGAACCACATCTTCATTATTACAGTGAGAAATTCAATGTGTACGCCAGTGTCCTCTTCTAACTCCTTTAACAATGTCAAGATTATGCAACAGAAGAACAACGGGATTAATATTTTGTTATCATATAAATGTTTTTCTTTCTAAAGTAACATAAGTTTAAAACTTATTTTTTCCACATTTATGATTCTTTGTAGGTTAATTGCAACAAAATTCAAATGAATAACATATTACTGACTACTTGCCATGTAAACATTTATAGGAAAGAGAAATAAAATTTTAAAATAAACAGAAATAAGCCTGTTTGGGGGAAAAAAACTATTTATGATTAGCGGGTTTTGTGGTTTGTCTTTTCAGAAATAAGCTAGTTTTGAAATTACATAAATACATTAGGTTGGAAATGAATCTTACGCTAGCAGTAGTTATAATTCATGTTTAGCACTGGTGCAAGCTGATAATTTGAAAATCTTACAGAATTTTACTGTCCTTTGTACCCATCTATATCAGCTATACAAATGGTAAAATAGTAATGAAAGGACTGATGGCTTAATATAATAGCTATTATTCTCTAAATATCTTTTATGCTTTGACATTAAGTGTCTCTCTTGCCTTGGTATCTACTTTCAAAGCTCCACTACCCATTCCTGATACTATTTAACTGGGGTTATTAGTCCTTTGACAGTGCTGCATGCTATTGACAGTATCTTTTAATTTGCTTAATTTCCTGACATTTGCTATGTTAATTTTTAACTTTGGGATTTTTTAATGCCACATTTGTGTTTAAAATAGAAAAACCCTCCACTAATAAGATTTAGTCCTATCACCTAAGTACTATGGAGTTGTCCCAGATGTAACAGGGAGGGATAAAGAAGGGATCACAGATAATAAATTTGCCCTGCTTTCCCCACAAAGTTATTACTGCAAGCTTTAAGTCTCAGCTTTTATTGATAAATATAAACACGGGTTATGTAAGGAAAGCCTATGCCTATTCATAATAGCATTCAGATCTGGTTTTAGTAATTGCTAAGGCCAAATCACTCTCCCACGGCAATTTGAAAACAGGTATTTGTTGCATAATCTCTTTTTATTACATATGTATTTTCTTTTATGATTTTTGTAATTAAAGCAATAAAACTAAATAATATTTCCTAGTTAAATAGCAAGTAAACAACTTTACACTATACACACACACACATTTATTTATTATGTGAAACAACTGATGGTCTTTCAAAAGGAAGATTGTTGGAGAGAGCTGGAGGAAGGAGGTAGTATTTTCAATTGGTTACCAGGCTTTTAACAAAACAATTCCTATTATAATCATAGGGAATTTTATCTGACTAAATCCCCATTCAAATGACAAGCAAGGAGTGAGAGCTGAAGCCAAAGGAACAAAGGGAGGGGGTTGGGAGACCAGGATCTGAATGAGTCCCACCGTGGTGCCCTTTAGAGGGTCCCATTGTGCTCTGGGTTAGCACTTCTCACCATTGCTTATGAAAATACTCAACACTGAGTGCTGCTGTAAGTCTTATATTCCTCTTACTAAAACTGCTTATGCAGTTTCAGTTGGCTACCATATTTATCATGTACTGTCCTCTGCATTATGTAGCAGGGTTAAGCCTAAAAAGCAGCTGCCTTTTTTTTTTTTAAAGCACATCAAGTAATTATTATGTATTGTGTAAATATCTGTTCAGATTTCTCTAGTGCTGTGGCATATAGCTGAAGGGTAGTAAATAAACATTAGGCTTTTAAAATAAAAAGATGTTTATGCTATTCAAAGTCTTACATTGCTTGGAAATAAATAGTGTCTATTAGATCTTTTATTTTAAAAAAATTGGACGTGCATACCAGTTGGTAAGCACATATAAATCTATAAGGTTAATGGAAGTTACATATGGGTATCAAGGGGTAAAAATCTAAGGAAATATTATAAAATCATGTTATACAGCTCAGTTTTTACAGTGATTCACACCTAAGGATCATCTGCACTTGCCTTAATTTATACATTCAATCTTTGGGGGTTTTGTTTTGTTTTTGTTTTTGTTTTTGTTTTGTTTTGCAATACTAGGAGGTTGAAGACAGGGCCTCCCAAATGCTAGGAAAGTGCTCTACTACTGACCCACACTCTCAACCTCTGTTTTATTTTTTATTTTGAGACACAGTCTCTTTAAGTTGTGCAGGCTGCCTCTAGCCTCAAACTTTTGAACCTCCTACCTCAGCCTCCTGACTTGCTGGGATTACAAGTGAGCACCATGACACCCAACTTGTATACAATCTCAGCGCACAACTTGCATACAACCTTTAACCTGCATCGTCCTTGAAAAAAATGACTTCAGAGTTGTAAGTGTGGTTAGTTTCTTTTAAAGTATAATAGTGTAGATTTTAATTATAAAAGCCTTTTTGAAAAATCAGACTTGGTAAAATGAGTTATATGTAGTTCCTTTGGTGTCTGGTAAAAGCACGGTGTGCCATTCTAGTATTTTTCCAATTCTCTCCTTATACTCTTTTAGGTCAGGGACTTTCTCATTGTGCAGTCTCCACCTCCCCACATAGTCTGCCATGATCACTTCAATTGTATTATCTTTTTTCTTCCCTTTTCAATTCCCAGGAGAATCTGGGTGCTCTTATGTCCCATAGTTTACTGAAGTGCTATAATTATAGCCTCTATCTTTTATTAGCATACCTACACGCTATGCTTTTCTGTGATAGTACAGGATAATAATGCAATTAGCATCCTTAAGATGTACTGCCCATTTTGAGTTACAGCTTTAAGTCATAGGATAAGCACAATGGTCTGCATTTTAAAAAAAGGGGAGGGGGAGAAAATTTGTAATTAAAAAATAAAGTAAAAACTTCTAGAAAATCTGCCACTGTTAACCCACCTAACTCCCTCCACAAAAAGAAGTTTTAACATTGAAACTTTAGGAAATCTTCACAGAACACTTTTCATATTTAAATAAATTAACTCATAAATTAATCACAAATGAGGACACCCTGCTTATTTCCCACAGTGACTGTAAAGATAAAGTGAGATGGTAGATGTGAAATTTCTTCAAAACTTTTAAAATGTCTTTATTTATAACTTAACCAGAGCTTTAAAGTATTTAAAGATTATTATTACTATATTAAATCAATGCCATTTAAATCCTTCAGTGGCTTTCTATTTGAGAAAAATCTAATGTTTTTACAGTAGCTCAAAAGATTCCATGCGATCCTACTTGTACCTACGCATCTTTTCAAATAGTTCAAGGTTTGGAGGAAATGTTGCACTCAGCTACTAGAAGGTCATTGTATTAGAAAAACAAACATTGTTTTGGGAGTAGAGATCATCCAGTATTCAAGCTGGGGCTTTTGGATCAAATTCAAGGTGGATTTTGATGGTTATGAAGATGTGATGCCGGATCAGTTTTCTTATGATTGTACTGCAGTTATTTTGAATATAGGTAAGATGTTATTGGTCACATTTATATCTATAATTGATTAAGATAATGAACAAATCAAATACAAGGCAGAATTTATGTGGTGTTTAATTAATAGCAGTAAATACAGTATATTGAGTTTCCAGTTGCATTGCCTATCACACATGCCAGGTTCTAAATAATTGTAATGAAACCTATTCCTTCTGCTATTACCTGTTTACAAAGCAATGGAAATATTGTCTGTAACTGTTCAATCTTAGGGTTTTTTTCTTCTTTTTTTTAGTACTGGAGATTTGAACCCAGGGCCTCACACAGGTGAGGCAAGAACTCTACCACTGACCCATACTCCCAGCCCCTTTTTATGTTTTATTTTGAGGCAAAGTTTCTCTAAGTTATGTAAGGTGCCTCTGGCCTTGAACGCACCATCCTCCTCCCCCAGCCTCCTGAGTCTCTGGGATTATTGGTGGGCACCATGACTCCAGGCTCAACCTTAGACTTCTATGACTAAGTCTTTAACATATTGTTCCTGTTGTTAGGTGCTGTGGAGTCCTGTCTGACTCATAGCGACCCTCATAGGGTTTTCAGTGGCTGATTGTTTCAGGATTGCTTTGGGAGTGAATTGCCACATCCTTCTCCTGTTTTTGTGGTGCTGGGGATTAAACCTGAGTCCTCAGAGATTGCAGAGCAGTACTCTACCAACTGAGCTAAACCCCAGCCCAAGCTTTTAATATGGAGAATATCTTATTTTCCTGGCTAAGCTATGCTGTTGCAGTAGAATTCTTGAAAGACAAATTATTTTGCATCAAAGGCAGGCAACCCCAGGAGTTTAGTCATTTATTTTCTCTCAATGTTTTTCAGTCTAGGGGGAAAAAAATGAAAAGATAGCACCAAAATTTTACTTTGATAGATTGAAGCTTCCAATGTTTTAGTTAGAAGTGGACTGCAAAAGTAATATCTCTTTCTTTAAAAAAGAATCCAATATAATTGAGTATGCGTCCAAGAAGCATGACTTAAAGATTTTCATATTGTTTTTATTTAAGTGTCCATTGTTAGAGAGAAATGTATTTTTAAATCTCATGAGGGCCACATAGCTGTGTCAGGAGCAGAAACATAATATTTTAGTTTTTCATTTACTTTCACAAAACCTATGGACAGAAGCTATCCGTGTCTAGGAGTTGTCTCAAAATGACAAATTCAGCATGCTACAAAAAATAACACTAGGATATCCTGCTGAGGTCATCCAGAGTTAGGCCATCCCAAGAAATAACTCTGGGTGGATTCTAATTCTCAAGTGCTACAAATTCTTGCTCTCTTTTTATATTTGATTTTGATGGTGATGACTATGACTGTGGAGAGGAATTATGCCACATAAAGAGAGACGTTTATAGAATTACAAATTGATCATTGCCCCTTTTCTAGTATTTCAGAATAGTCTGACTAAAATGATGCAATTTGGTTCCAATTTCTAAAAGATAAAACACAAAACACAATAGAAACGGACCTCTGTGGTTTTCTGAGTCACCTATATGAAAAGTAATGGCTAAGATTGTTTTATGTGCCTGGCACATAGTATGTCCTCAGTAAAGCTTGGTTGACAGAATGAATAAATCATCTTAACAAATATATATGCTATTTTGTCAATTACCTGTCCCACTTTCTTTGACCAAACAATTGGAAATGTGTTACTATCATATATTTTTCTCTTCTAAAATATTTTACATTATAAAAGATAATGTATTTTTATTATAGAATATTTGAAAGACAAAGAGAAATCTCCAGTCTCAATATCCAGAAGGAACTATCATTAGCATTTGGTTGGTTTTTTTTTTTACTTCTATTCCCATGCATA
>VMDO01020948.1:0-36355 GCA_007922755.1 Pedetes capensis
CCTCTCTCTCTCTCTCTCTCTTCTGTTGCTCTCTCTCTCTCTCTCTCTCTCTCCCTCCCTCCCTCCCTCTCACTTTCTCTCCCCCTCTCTCTCTCATGTCACTTGCCCCTCTGCTGGGCTGGGATACGGCATGAGGGCCGTCAACAGATGGTGGCCCCTGGATCTTGGACTTCGCAGCCTCCAGAACCCTGAGCTGAATGAACTCGGATTACTCATCACTTACCCAGACCTTGGTGATCTGCTGTAGCAGAAGAAAACAAAGACAGTAGCAATGTGTCAATATTCGTCATCGGTTGTAATGGGGTCATCATCACCCCCACATGAGATGTTAGCAACAGGGGAAGCTGTAGGGATGAAGGGAGAAGATACAGGAGCTCTGTCCTTTCTGCTCACTGTTTCTAGAAACCCAAAACAGCTCTGAGATCTACAGTGTAATGAATAAAAATCCTTAGAGTGGCCCCAAGGCCCTGCCCAATCTGCTGCTTTGCTCCGGTCTTGACCGTATCAGCCGACTCTCTCTCACACACACTGGTTCTGCTGTTCCTGGGAATTGCCATATGGCTCCTACCTCAGGACCTTTGCACTAGCTATTCCCTCTGCTAGAAACACTGCCCTGCTAGATATTCACATCGCTCCTTCCTCTGCTCGCATTCAGCATCAAGTCCAAATGACACATCTCTGTAACTCCTACGATGGCCACCTGATGTAAAACCACCTGCTGTCCCATGCGATGGCACTCCCCTTCCCTCCACCCCACTCGGTTTTCCTCCATACCGCTTGTCACTGGCGAACATGCTACATAATTTACCTATGTGCTGCGTTCACAGAGTCTCTCCCCGCAGTCCACAGTATGTGCTCTGTTGGCAGAGGATTGGCCTATGGGACAAATGCTGTAGCTCAGCCTGCCATGTCGAGGCACTTAACTTATTACTTGTTCAATGACTTAATGAATTAAGGGCCAGTGCCCAGAGCACTCTAGTTCCGCACCGTAAACCTCCTGATCACAGCTACTAAAAGGGAAATTGATGCTTCCACAGCATCTGGAACCAAAAAGGGATATGCAGTCCCGGGACGCAGCCTGAGACGCGTGCCATCAGGTGATTCTGTCATCCTGCGCACCTCATGGCGTGTGCTTGCGCAAACTAAGATGGCGACGACGTTGCCACAGGCTTAGGGGACCACCAGGGCTGCACGCAGTCCACCGCTCACCAAAAACCTGGCACGTGGCTAGAACTGCTCTAATATGTTGCTGTTGTTAGGTGCCATCGAGTCAAGTCCAACTCATGGCGACCCTCATAGGGTTTTCAATGGCTGACTGTTTCGGGATTGCCTTGGGAGTGGGTTACCAGGCCCTTCTTCCATTTTGCGGTGCTGGGAATCAAACTCAAGACCTCAGAGACTGCAGGGCAGCGCTCTACCAACTGAGCTAAATCCCAGCCCGCTCTAAAATGAGAAGTGAATATTTAAGACAGACTCTTGGCTGAAACTCTGCCCTTGGAAATGCAATCACCCTGGGCAAAACGACACAGCGAGATGAAAGGGTCCTTTGGTGTTGCCTTACGACCTTAACCCCTGCTTGGCATGACAGCTAGATACGCTCTGACCACCAGCCCCGCCTGGGCCAGCTGCCCACCTGCTGCCCAGCCCTCTCAGGAGACCACCCACGCTCAGGGCCAGGGCTCAGCTTTCTCTGAGTGGGCCACGGCTCCGTCAGCGCAGCCGAGAGGAGCTCTGGTTACAGCTCTCGTCTTTCTATCACCGAAGAAAATCGCCGGCTCCCAGCTGCTCCCCCAGCCAGCTAGGCTGCCCCCTCAGGCCTTGTCCAGCTCCTGTCCTGCTGCTCCGTGCGCATCCCCTAGGGCCAATCCTCAGACCGCCTGCTTCACTGGGCCTGGTTAGTTTCCCGGGTCTCACGGGGGGGCCACAGACCTCATGTGGGTCTGACATTTCAGAGATCAGAGAGACCCAGGAGAAGGAAAGACAGAGGCGGAAGAGACACAGAGCTGGGGAAAGGCAGGGGGACACAGAGGCAGACAGGGGAGTCGCAGGAGAGGGCAGGGGAGAAGCCGGGCTCACTGCCCACGCCCACTTGTGCCATTGCCTAAAAGTGCCCGCTCCGTCTCGGGCCACTCCAGGGGAGGGCACAGCCCAGGGTCAGCGTCTCTGTCGTTCACGCTGACCACATGCGCGCAGTGTCCTCCCAGAGTCCACCGATTCTACCTGGCCTCGTCTCGACTCCACGTGCGAGCCCATCCAGGGAGTTTCCTCAGGCGACTCTCTCCATCAGCTCTAGAATGTCCACTGCTTTCTTTGGCACAGTCTGATCTCTTTGCTGGGCTGTTCTGCTCTTCTCATCTGCTGTTGGTTCTCGAAGGCTCCTCATGACGGCCATGGGCAGCTCCCCGAGGCCGGCTCCAGCCTCATCCATGCAGAAGACGTCACTCAAGGGGCTTCAGCAAAGCCACCACAGAAGGCGTGGCCATGCAGGCCATGCCAGCCAGAGCCGGGTCTCTTTCTGTGCCTGACCTACTGCCTCTCCTGTGGCCAGACTGGGGGCTGCCGCTGCCACACGTCCCTGTGTGCTCCACATTCAACTTGTTGTTGTTGTTGTTGTTAGGTGCCATCGAGTCGTGTCCGACTCATAGTGACCCTCATAGGGTTTTCAATGGCTATTTCGGGATTGCCTCAGGAGTGGGTTGCCAGGTCCTTCTCCCATTTTTGTGCTGCTGGGAATTGAACTTGGGACCTCAGAGACTGCGGCGCAGCACTCTACCAACTGAGCTAAATCCCAGCCCGCACATTCACCTAAGACCCTGATTCTCGCCTGGCAGCTGGGCTGCAGAGCAGCAGCTGGAGGGGACCCCGCACGCCTTGGGGTTGGCTTGCTGCTGCTTTAGACCTTCGGAGAAGCAGCGCAGCCCTGGGCCAGGATGACCCACTCCTTGTCCCTTAGAGGCAGAGGCAGGGTGTGAGCGCCAGGGAGAAGAACGTGTCCTTTGGGGTTTACTTTCCCCCCAGAAACCCTGGGGGCTTCAGGCGTAGAGACTCATTTCCTCAGCCCCCAGGCAAACCTGCACTTGGTCCCCCTAAAGAGATGATGTGTCTCCTGTTTTAGAAGAAAATTTCTGGTGCACAGAAACCAATGGGGACCCCTCCTTTTCTGGTAAATCTTCAACTCAAGCTGGATTCCATTCCTATCTTCCTGCCTCTACCTATTAACACTACAGCCCCCCAGGGCAGCTGCACAGGGGTCTGCGCGCCTCAGCTGCCAATGCTCCTGTTAGGAGGCATGTCAGCCGTGGGAGGACACGCTGAGGGGAGCAGGCAGCAAGGGCACCCCAGGAAGTTATCTGCTCACGGGCGAGCTTGGCTCTCAGCTGCGGTGCCCAGGAGCACCAGGCTCAGCGCTCATTAGGGGCTCCAGGTGTTGGCCCAGCCCCAGCCCACAGGTCAGGGTCTGCGGTCCTGCCGGCGATTCCTGACGATTCCCACGCGCACTCGCGGACCCACCGAAGCCAAAGCAAAGCGGGACAGAGGGGCCAGTGTGAGCGGAAGACGGTCAGAAACCGCACTCCGTCCTGACGCCAGCGACATCGCTCACCTTTTCATATCCTGGGGCGCCTCTGTGGGGAGCAGGAGGACCACCCTACGCAGACACGTGCAGCCGGGAGCTCCCTCCAGAGCGCTCTCCCACGCCGGCTGCCTGAAACACTGCCCCGCCGTCTACCAGCGAAAAAGACACGAGCTGGCTGCCCCCCCTCACGGAGACAGAGCAGAATCGTGCACGTTTTAATGCTTTGGGTTGGAAAATCATCCCCAAAACCATCGCCCGTGTTTCTCACAGTTATCTGACAACGCTGTTCCCCATAAACACCACTTGGTTTTCTTTCTCTCCCTCCATTTGTCACGATGGGAGAGTCATCCGAGCCTTTTCTAAGCAGACAAGGAAACAAATCCCAGGAGAGTCCACGGATAGTCACGAGGTTGTAATATAAACAGTCCTCAGCCTGAACCCGAACTTTGTAACCACTGTTACAAAGTGTACATTGACATCCCTGAAATGCCTTAACTCTACCAGACCTGGCCTTCCAAATGTCAGCGAAAGGCAGAGACACTGCAAGAGCAGCCAGTTTTGGCAGTGTCACCATCCTTACCTTCTTGTTGCTGTTGTAAGGTGCCATCAAGTCAGTATCCAACTCATAGCGACCTTACATACAACAGGCGAAACAGTAATATCAGTGCTTCTCTGCTGTTCATAGGGTTTTCAATGACGGATTGATTTTTGGGAGTGGGTTGACAGGTCCGTCTCCCAAGCCTGCAGCACCTGGTGTTCCCAGGAAGTCTCCCATCCAAGGACTAACCAGGCCCAACCTGCTTAGCTTCCGAGATCTGATAGGATCAGATGCCACAGTGCTATGGCTGCAGGCTCGTCCTTACCTTAAAGGCCACTTTTTACCCAATGAATCAAAGGGCCAAGATGAAAGACCTGGCGATAACGCGCTTATAGGATGAGATGGAAATCTTGGACTCTCTGAGTGATGGCTGTTCAGGCTCCACCCAGCGCTCACTGGACTTAAGCCCCGGGCCCATCCAGCATGAAGGAAAGGGGCACGCTTGAAAACTCGGAAGAAGGAAAACTCACCCTAGACAGAGCTTCCTGAAGCCCCTCAGGCACAGTTTCCTAGCCTCTCCCTTACGCAGAAAAACGTGGCTTGACAATTCTCCTCTTAACAAAATGTTTGATAAGTTTTCTAACACCATAACCTGTGGCTGGTCCCCACCAATTGCACAAACGCATACTCCCCCGTCCGGGCCCAGTCTGCGAGCTCTGGCCGGCCGGCCCATCCTCTCACCCTGGGCAGTCTCCTCCCAGTATCGGCCGCTCACCTGCGTCCCGGTCCTGTGAAGTCACGGTGGCGAGGATGACCCTGCACGCAGGCTCGCCCAGGCCGGCCCGGCTGGGCAGAGGTCACTGAGGCTGCCCGCTCCCAGCACGTCAGCGCTGACTCCTGAGCAGCATTGGGTGCACAGGTGAGCGAGCGCACCTGTCCCAGCCTCTGGCTGCTCCGGGGCACCGGACCACGAACCGTGCCGCTCCTCCAGGCCTACAGCGGCGCCTGCCACCCTCCAAACTGTGCCTCCCCGTTCACACAGGGCAACGTCCTCCAAGCTCCGCAGCTCCAGGCTGCACCACCAACAGCGCACGCACCACGGAGCCCATTCTCCATCTCTGCACGGCAGGCCAGGCCACACGCAGGGCTCCCTCAGAGAGACCCCCTTTTCCCATCATGCAGAGCCCCTCGAGCGACTGCAAAGGCCTCTCCCGGTAGCCTGGCGACGCTGCTCTCGCCCTTCCTCTAGTCCCCTTCCCCTGTCCTCACTTCCTCCCTCAGCCCAGCTCCCCAGGCAGCCATCTAACGTGTTTTCCAAACGTGCAGCAAATCACATCACTCTCCTTAGAACCCATGCAGAGCATCAAAGTCTTGAGAACAGCTGGCCGGCCAGGCCTCCTTCTGCCCGGGCCTGCCTCCCTCAGCTGCCCCTGGACCATCCAGGCCTCTCGGGGACAGCCCCAGGGCAGTAGGCCTCTCCTGCCCCAGGCCAGACCAGGGCCAACGGATAACGCACACATTCCCTCCCCTGCACGGCCACCATCTGCCAGAGCTCAACTCACATGCCTTGCTGGACAATAGCCTTCCCTAAACCAACCCCGGCCCCATCTGCCAGGGGTCAAGCAGGTCCCTCTGCCATCAAGAAATCCTTCTGGCGCCAGGCATGGTGGCGCATGCCTGTAATCCCAGCAGCTCAGGAGGTGGAGGTGGGAGGATCGCAAGTTTGAGACCAGAGGCAGTCTGCGTAACTTAGCAAGCCCGTCTCAAAAAGTAAAAAAAAATGGGCTGGGGATGCAGCTCAGTGGTCCAGCACTTGGAAAGCATGCAGGTGCAAGGCCCTGGGTTCAAACCCCAGTACCACAAAAAAGAAAAAGAAAAAGAAATCCTTCTGGCCTTCAGAGTACATATCCCACCCATAATGCTGTGAGTTCATGCCATTCTTTAACGCCATTCTCTCCACTAGATAGGACGCTAGGCTATTTTTGCAAATCATTACGCCATCAGGATCTAGCACAGTTCTTGGAACAGAAAAGAAACTCAATCAGGACTTGGTAAGGAAATAAACAAATGACTAAACAGATGAGCTCGCCCCAAATGTGATATACTACTTACCCTCGTACCCTAAAACTCTGCATGTTTTCTAGACTCACAGGCTCAAAAACAGGAGACCGCCAGCAAGGTGAGGTGAAGCTCCACTATGGCAGCAAAAACGCAAGTGAGACAGGACACAGACTGCCGCCTCCCTCGTGCTGAGGTGCAAGGATTTGCTTATCTCTAAAGGGTGCAGCCTGGTAAGTGTCCATACAGGCACCTTCAGAAAACCCTCCTGGGGCCAGGCAATGGCCATGGCTGCCACCCCAGTGGTTCCTCTGGTGGTGTCCCAGTCACTTCTGCCAGCCCCCAGGTCCCCAAGCAAGCACTAGCATACTGTCGCCATGATTACACCGCATTTTCTAGAATTGCAAATCAGTGGTGTCACACATTACATAACTTTTGCTCTGGTTTCTGTTGTCAGCATAATGTTGAGATTCGTCCACATAAAGTATTCTTTTTATTGCTGAATAATATTCCATCATATGGATATACCACAGTTTATCCATTCTCCGGCTGAACAACATCTGCTCATTTCCACTTTGTGGCTATTAAAGCTGCTATGAACAATTGCGTGGTATGGACATGCCATTTCCATTTTCTTGGGCAGATACCTAGAAATGGAATGCCGAAACATTTGGTAGAAACTGGCGATCTCTTTTCTGTAGCCATTGTACAATTATCCATCCCATCATCCGTGTCAGAGAGTCTGGCCCCCTCGTGGCCTTGCCAGCACTTGGTATGATCGTGCCTGATAGTAAAGCTGTCACACAGGTGTGTGGTGGTGCCTGATTGTGGCTCTAACTCACATTTGCTTAGTGACTGATGGTGTTGAGCTTCTTTTCACGTGCTTTGCCACCTTCTTTGGTAAAATGTCTTTTCAAATCATTTGCCCATATTTCTAATTGGGTTGTGTCCTTGTCATTGGGGTTTGGAGAGTTAACACATACACGATTTGCAAATACTTTCTTCCAATCTAGGTATTGGCTTTTCATTATCTTAACAGCATCTTTAAAAGAACATTAGTTTTTCCTTTTGATTGAGTCCAATTTATCAAATCTTTCCTTTATGGCTCATGGTTTTGGTGACATATCTAAGAAACTTGTGTGGCCCAAAGACACAAAGGTTTTCTCTACTGCTTTCTTCTAGAAGTTTTATAGTTTTGAGCCAGGTGGTGGCGCGTGCCTGTAATTCCAGCCACTCAGGCAAAGGAGACAGGAGGATTTCAAGTTCAAGACCAGAGGCAGTCTGCATAATTTAGGGAGACCCTGTCTCAAAAAAAAAAAAAATGGGCTGAGGGTGCAGCTCAGTGGTCCAGCACTTGCAAAGCATGCAGGCGGGAGGCCCTGGGTTCAAACTCCAGTATCACAAAAAAAAAGTTGTTTCATAGTTTTAGGTTCTACATTTAGATCTATGATTGATTTTGAATTAATTTTTGTACATTGTACAAAGGTACAACTTGGAGTCCTTTTATAAAATACAGATTTTTAATCATCGTGGTATCATGTACCAAAGAGAAAGCGCATTCAGCAGTGAATTGCCTGTGCTCCTTTGTTGAAAGGCTGGTGTCTATTTCTGGACTCTGTTCTGGCCTGTTGATCTATTTCTCTCTCTTCTTATTCTTTTTATTGCTGAATAATATTCCATCATATGGATATACCACAGTTTATCCATTCTCCATGCTGCCTCGATTACTAGAGCTTGTTTGTGTGGTTGGTAGGTTGGTTTTGCGGAACTGCGGAGTGACCCCAAGACCTTGCACATACTTTGCAAGAACTCTACCACTGACTGGACCCCTGCCCTGTTTCTCATTGTTTATCTTGAGACAAGGTCTCACTAAGTTACACAGGTGGCTTCTGGCCTCGAACTTGAGATCCTCCTGTGTCTCTCGAGTAGCTGGGATTACAGGAGTACACCACAGCACTCGGGTTTTTTTCTTTGTCTGGAGACAGAGTCTCACTCTATAGCTCAGGGTAGCCTCGGACTCAGGATCCTCCTGCTTAGCCTCCCGAGTGCTGGAATTACAGGTGTGTGCCACCATACCCAGGGCCGGGACTTAGCTCAGTTGGTAGAGCGCTGCTCTACAGTCTCTGAGGTCCCGAGTTCAATTCCCAGCACCGCAAAAATGGGAGAAGGACCTGGCAATCCACTCCCAAGGCAATCCCAAAACAGTCAGCCATTGAAAACTGTATGAGGGTCGCTATGAGTCGGATACCGACTCGACGGCACCTAACAACCACCACCACCATACCTGTTTGACCAGCCTTTTTGAGAAGCCTAGAAACCAAGTCTTCCGACCTTCATCATGTTCACCAGTCGTGAATATTCCAGGTCCTCTGCATTTTCATATATATTCAGAATCGTTTGTCAAGTTCTGGCCAAAAAAAAACCAACTTCTTGGACTTTGGAGAATTTGCAATCAGTGGGAGGCAACTACATCACGGCTGCGGTGGGGCTGGTGACCAGATGCTGCACATCTCTCTATGCGCTGAGCTCTTCCTCTGTGACTTAGCGGTGCTGGGCATTGGAAGGCGCAGATGTTTCTTATCATCGCCACATTTATCCATAAGTATTTCTCTTTTCTTCTTTTCTTTTCCTTTCGCTATTACAAATGGCATTTTAAAGTTTCCGTTTCTGATCATTTTGCTACTATATAGAAATAGAATTGAGTTTTATATATTAACCTCGCATACTTTGGCCTTGGAACACTAATTAGTTCTAGTGGCTCTTTTGTGGATTCTGTCTGATTTTCTGAATAGACAACCCTGTGGTGTACAGAGGTAGTTTTACTTCTTCCTTTCTAGACTGGATACCTTTGGTTTCTCTTCTTTTTCCCAGATGTGCGCGGCAAGGCTGAGTGGAAGTGGTGAGAGCGCCGTCCTGGTCTTGGGGAACGTCCAGCCTCACCAAGGAAGATGGTGGCTGCCAACCTCCCAGATGCCCCTTGGGCAGGCAGAGGGAGCCTCCGCCTGCACTCAGATCGCTGCGAGCTTTATCAGAAACGAAGGCTGGATTTTATCAAATGCTGCTTCTGCGTCTACTGAGGTAATTCCAAGGTGTTCAGTTTCAGCTTGCTAATATCATGAATTATCACCTGATTTCCACTGGGACACTGGCCTGGACCCCCTGAGATCAGTCGCTCTTGGTTGCCATGTATCACCTGTTTCATACAGTGCTGAACTTGACTAAGTTTTTGAAGTTTTACAAATATGTTCACAAGGATTACTAGTTTGTCATCTTTTCTTATGACATCTTTGTCAGGCTTTTTGTTTATTTGTTTGTTTTTATTAGACTAAGACTACCCTATAGAAGGGGCTGGGATTTAGCTCAGTTGGTAGAGTGCCGCTCTGCAGTCTCTGAGGCCCCGAGTTCAATTCCCAGCACCGCAAAATGGGAGAAGGACCTGGCAACCCACTCCTGAGGCAATCCCGAAACACTCAGCCATTGAAAACCCTATGAGGGTGGCTATGAGTCGGACTCCACTCGATGGCACCTAACAACACCACCACCACCCTATAGAAAGAGCTGGGAAGTATTCCCTCACTTCCAACATTTTAGAAGAGTTGGTGTGGAATTGACATTAATTTTCCCTAAATGTTGGTAGAATTCATCAGGAAAGCCATCTGGCCCAGGACTTATTTTTACCTCCAAACGTAGGTTCTTTAATAGAAGTTGTTTGTTGTTCTCATCCAAGCTGAAGAAGTTATTGATATAAAAATAATAATACCCATTCGCTGGCCATTCGTGGTGTGTGGGACCTTCAGAGTCCCTCACGCAGGTCACCTCTGTCTTCTCTCCCTTCCCCCCAGGTTGGCAAGATGTTGGTCAACTTTACCGATTTTTCTTCACCTCCCACCTGTGGTTTTATTGATTTTTTTCCCTCAGGATTTCTGTGCTTCTGTGTCACTGATTCCCATTCCATCTTGATATATATATATATATATATATATATATATATATATATATATATATATATATTTTTTTTTTTTTTTTTTTTTTTTTTTTTTTTTTTTTTTTTTTTTTTTTTTTTTTTACTTTTTGAGACAGGGTCTCGCTAAGTTACTCAGACTGACTCTAGTCTCGAACTTGCGATCCTCCTGCTTCCGCCTCCCGAGCCGCTGGGATGACAGGCGTGCACCACCGTGCCCGGCGCCCCATCTTGGTTATTCTTGCTGCCCACTTTGGGGTGCATTTCTCCTCACTCCTCTAGTTTCTAAGGCCAGAGCGCTGTACAGACGCCTCAAGAGATTGCTGGGCGCCAAGTGAGCTCTGCCTCCCCGGAGCAGCGCGGCACAGCTGGGGGGTGTGGGGAGTGGGCTGTGGTCCACCTCACCTTGCTGCTGCCTATCCACTCCGAGAGGCCGTACAGCACCCAGGACAGAGGTCCTGGCAGAGGGGCAAGGAGGGAGCGCTCCCTCCTCTGCTTGTCATCGACGGACACCTCCCGATCCTGCTCTCCTGCCATGGAAGAATGTGGCCTCCGTGATACTTTCTGGATGTTTAACCTTTGCCACGGTCGGTCAAGAATCTGACCACATGCTACTGGCCGAGCCTGTTTTGAAAAGAAGCAAATACGTGTTTACAGTAGGAACAACTGCAACCAGAACTTTGCTCCATGAGAAGAAATCTGTTGCCAGCACCAGAGCTTCATGGGCTCCGTTGCGCAACCCCAGATCTCCAGGAGGCTGGCTCTTCTGCAGCAAGGCAGGGTGAGTCAGGAAAGACCAGGCTGCCCGGAAAACAGCTGCCTGGTCTCCAGGAGAGCCTGTGTCACGGGCTGTTAGAACCAGACAGAGCCTGCCCAAACTCATCTTCTGTCGCAGTCATTATAACATTCTTCCTGAAGGGGAGTGACAAAGTCTTGATCTTTTGGCCTGTGTGCAGAAAGCAATCAGCTTTTTTGTGTGTGGTACTGGGGGTTGAACCCAGGGCCTCGCGCCTGCATGCTCGGCAAGTGCTGGACCACTGAGCTGCGCCCCCAGCCCATTTTTTTACTTTTTGAGACAGGGTCTCGCTAAGTTACCAGACTGCCTCTGGTCTCGAACTTGCGATCCTCCTGCCTCCGCCTCCTAAACCGCTGGGATTACAGGCGTGCGCCACCGGGCCCAGTTTAGCAATCAGCTTTTTTAGAAAATCCGTATTCTTAACCAAAGACCTCTAAAGATTTACCCCGTGTAGATGGATGCCTATAGTCTCCTATGAACCTGAACTGCTTCAAAGACAGGACATGGGGGAGATGCACTTTGGCATAGGAACTTAGCGGTGAGACTCTCAGAACTGAGGGAGAAAGGCCATCACTGGCCATGGTATCCATACATACTGCAAATCTATGCCATTTTAAAGAAGGCAAGCATGCGCGCACACACACACACACACACACACACACACACGACTTCATCGCAAGAAACTATGCAAAATGACAACAAACCTGGAACCACGGATTGCCACTCTTGTCGGAAGCACTCACTATAAACTGCGAGTATACCCTGCTTTTTTTTTTTTTTTTTTTTTTTTTTTTTTTTTCTGTACTGGGGGTTGAACCCAGGGCCTTGCGCCTGCATGCTCTGCAAGTGCTGGACCACTGAGCTGCACCCCCAGCCCATTTTTTTTTTTTTTTACTTTTTGAGTCAGAGTCTTGCTAAGTTACTCACACTGGCTCTGGTCCCGAACCTGCAATCCTCCCGTCTCCACCACCCGAGCCGCTGGAATGACAGGCGTGCGACACTGCGCCCGGTGCCCCCTGCTTTTATATACACTTTTTTCAGGTCTTGAGTTACATACAGCTTCTTTAGAGAAAAGGTAGGAATATTATTAGCCCTTTACAAAGAAAGCTGCTCCAAGTATAATGATAGTTATACACTAAATACCAAGCCACAGGAACAAAGGCCACTTACTAACGTTAAAGTATTTACTCAGGAGAAAAGAGGGGAGACGCCAGGAAAGGTGGCACCCCCCGCTCTGTCTCTGTGGCACTGTAGGGATTCCAATTTCCAAACAGGAGAATAACAGTATTTTGGCCTAACTTCTCTGGAAAGCTCCCTCCACGCAGGCAAGGGACACGAGGCTCAGCACCCCTGCCCCAGGCCACAGGGGCTCAGGCAGACATGGCTGTGGTGCCCAGCCACCTCCCCTGCAGCCCCACTGCCAGCCCAGTAGGAGTCGGAGCGGGCCGGCCTTGGACAGAGGCCCAGAGCAGGGTCTCACAGGTACTACAGCCTGTGAGAGGTCACAGACATCAGTATCCCAAGCCCAGGGAGCACGTGGCAGCCCCACTCCCTGCACGGCACCTGGGGTCTCCACATTCCCCTGGCTGCGCGCCGGGGACAGCTCAGATTCACACAGTGGGGAATGGGAAATGGACTTCCCTCCAGATGAGGGGCTACAGGTCACTTAGGGAAGGCTGTGGCTCCAGACAGGGTTGGAGAATCAGGGCCACCTCCATGATCTACGACACCCTTCTCTACTTTGTGTCCTAGGAGGCCGACCTCTCCGCACCGTGACCCCAGGGCCCCTGGCAGCACAGCCCTGGAAACGCCACTCGCTTATACTACAGTGTGGATGGTTCTCCCAAGATGACAGTGCACAACTCGCCCAACAACAGGTAACTGCGCTCAGCTAACCGATCTGCATGGCGAGGCACTGGGGCTGGGCGACCTCCGTCTGTACCCCTCACACTGACAACTCAAACACCGACGTGACCCGTACCCCCTTTCCTGGCTGGCCGGAAGAGGTGGTCCAGAGTACAGAAGGCGGAGCCTGTGCGCCCTCCGCTAGCACGCGTGTGTCGGGAGCCCTACACACGCGCTGATTAGGGTTAAGCGAATTCACGTGCGTCCGAAAGGCCTTCTGCCCACACTCCTCACCCCACAGCAGACACATTCGGCCTGGAAACGTGGATGAGAGCCACCGGCCGGGCTCCCAGAGATGGAAGCCAAAGCCCTCTCTCCGCAGCCCAGGCGGGGCTGTGGGGCCTCTCTCCCCATCGGTGACTCCTGGCCTTTCGCCTGCGCCAAACTCCACAAGTGAAACCCGAGCACCCGCCGGCCCCGCCCTTGGCCCAAGCCGGCAGCTGCGCCTCCCAGCACTGCCCCGGGGTTCTCAACACGGCCGCCTGGCTCCACCACCAGAGGATGGTGGTCCATCCCGGATGGGAAGGGGGGCCCGCGAGCCCCTGGACCTTGCCCTGATGCGAGAAGAAAGCCACCTTTCTGGATGTGGGTGGCCCTGGGGTTCGAATCCCAGCTTCGTTTCCTGGACACGGTGGTGGAGCCCCGGGACCCACAGTGAACAGCAGGCCCCAGCACAAGACCTCAGCTCTGGTCCTGCTGGGCCCACGGGAACGACACCCCGGGGGGACCGGCTTGGGCGGATGTGAGGTTCCCAGAGGCAGTGCCTCCTGAGGACGCCTAGCGCTGCCTGGGACACCGGGCCTCCGCCCAGGCGCCTTGGCATCATGTCCACCGCTGGGGAAGGGCTGCCCACAGACTTCCTAGGAAGCCGGGGTGCCCGTGGCCGCTTCTAGGACCTCCTGAGGGCTCCCCACACGGCCCCGTCCTTCCCCAGCTGCCCAGGGACCAGGCTCACGGCGGGTCCTCGGGTCTCCTGCCTGGGCGCCCGTGCGCCCTGCATGCCTTGCCTGTTTCCCGACCTGCACTGTGAGCTCCTGAGTCGGTGACCCCAGTCTCCCCACAGGCGATGCTTACGCTCTCCCCCGACACTGCAGCTGGGAGACTGGGAGCGAGGCACCCACCGGCCTCAGTGTCCTCACCTGCAAAATGGGCCCACACTGGACAGCCACTGCACATAAAAGAGGTTAGCATAGCGCATGGGACTCTGGACAGACGCTTCTTCCAGTGCTTAACGGAAGAGCCAAGCAAGCAGTATAGGGTCTTCTATTGAGAGAATGAAGGCCTGGCCTGGCCGGGGCCACTGGACCTGCGCGCTAAGAGCCCACGGCCCAGCGGCCCTTCCCTCCCCGCTGGTCATGGCAACTGTGTGTGTGCACACGCGTGTTTGTGTGAGCACATGTGTGCGCCTGTGCGTTTATGTTTGTGTGAGCACCGGGGTGTGCGTGTGCCCACGTGAGATGCCCACGTAAATGTGGCCATGTCTGCAGCGTGGCCCCCAGAAGTCTCCTCGCAAGTTCCTGTGTACACTGATTCGCGATTTGTTTCATTCTGAACAGGCCAGCAGAGGCAGCCCCAGCTCTGCCTGAAACCCAAAACCAGAAGCACACCCGCTGGCTGGGGCTGTGAAGGGGCTGCAGAGTCAGTCACGTGCTCTGAAAGGTAAAGCTGATGATTGCAGACTTAACCCTTCCCACACCTTAGGCAGGGGGAGCTGGCCAGAAGAGCGGATATAACCAAAACTCCAGCCGCGAGGCCTTGAAGACGTCTCCTTAAAGACGATCGGGGGGTGACCAGTTCTGTAACTTCCCTGTGACCCATTTATCGCCCAGCCGACACATCTTCATGCCCAGCTCCAGGGCTCTGTATTCCCACACACCTCGTCCAGAGCACAAACTCCTTCGCGCCCGTGCTGCTGGGCTGTCGAGGCCACGTGCCGCGTGGCGCCCCAGCACGCATGGGAAGGCGCATTCTCGCAGCGGCCCTTCTACCATCTGCCCACGGGCCACGGAGCCATCCTCTCTCTTCCCACCCAGCCCCACCAGCCTCACTGGACGGAAAGTGAGTCTTGAGTCAAACGCAGAGCATTTTCTTTCCCCTACGCGCTATCATATCTGCTGACTGCCTGCAAGCCGGTGGAGGATCTCCCAGGGCTGCCGGATTCCAGCTGGAGGAAGACAAATCGCACTCGCGTCCAAATGTCAGGAACATCGTCCCAGCCCGACCCACTCAGAGGCGGATCCCATGAGCTCCTAATTCTCTCCACCCACCCCTGGCGTCCCTTCAGTCTCGCACCGTTGTGGTTGGGGCTGGGTTTTCTCTTGTTCGAAATATCCTGAGAACCTGTTAATTAGGTTTTCTTTATCTGCCAAAGCATCTCGCATCAAGCAGGCAGGCAACTGCTTAACAAGTTGATTTGGTTCAGATGTACCAGGCACCCTGCTATAGGTTGAGCTGTTGTTGTTGTTGTTAGGTGCCGTCCAGTCGCGTCCTACTCATAGTGACCCTCATAGGGTTTTCAATGGCTGTCTCAGGATTGCCTTGGGAGTGGGTTGCCACGTCCTTCTCCCATTTTTGCGGTGCTAGGAATCGAACTCAGGACCTCAGAGACTGCAGAGCGGCGCTCTACCAACTGAGCTAAATCCCAGCCCCATAGGTTGAGTTAGGTCCCCCAAATTTCTGTGTTGACATCCTAACCCTCAGTGCTTGAGAGGGGGCTGAGGTCGCGTCTGATGTAATTAGTTAAGAAGGGTCATTCTGCGCAGGGTGGCCCCTGGCTGATAATGACCGCTCTCCTTACAGAAGGTGGATTTCAACGGAGTGGAGACCACAGGAGAATGTCTTGGGAGGACCGGAGCTGTGCTGCCCCGGCCCAGGGACCCCCCAGACAAGCAAGGCCCAGAAAGAACCCTCCTCACACATGCAGGGAGCACGGCCCACCCACACCTTGACCTCCAAGTTCTGGACTCTAGACTGAGAGACCAACGCCCCTCCAGGACATCCAGCAAGACTAGCCAGTGGCCTCTGACTTCCATTTACCCCTCAAACTGGTGCGCCCAGGTCTCCCATGAAGCGGGCCACATGGACCACACGGTGCTTTTGTGTTCTCTTCTCCTGGGACGCACAGGAAAAACCACAGTGGAGGGTTCGTGATGAATTAAGCAACTTCATCTGCTGCGTTCACAAGTAAAATTAAAGCCACGTTCTAACATGTGTTGTACTAATCTCACAGTGCTTTTCCAGCATCTAGATTTTTTTTTTTTCCTTCTTTTGGCAGTACTTGGGGGCTGGACCCAGGGCCTCACACATACTTTGCATGTGCTCTACCACTGGGCTGCACCCCCAGCCCATTTATATATATATTTTTTTTTGGGGGGGGAGTCTCCCTAAGTTGTGCAGAATGCCTCTGGCCTGGAACTCACGATCTGCCCGCCTCGGCCTCCCAAGTGGCTGGGATACGGGTGTGCGCACCCCAACGGCTCATTGTCCTCTAGATTTTCTACGTCTAGATGTCACTTCCTTTGACTAAATCACCTAGGGCTGTGGATGTGAGGGGTGACACTGTGGGGCTGGGGGCCCTCCTGGCCTCAGTGTGTGTCTGATCACGGAGTGGGAAGGGGATGAGGTGGGGACCCCACACACAGCTGGCCTTCCCTACAGAAGGCAGAGGGCAGGGCCTTGATACACAGGCCTGGGGGAACGCTCCCATCCCAATGTCTGTTTCGCCCATGGCGGAAAACACTTTGTTGGCAACAGTGAGAAGCATCATGGGACCTTTCTAAGGCCCTCTTCTCTGTCTAGCCGCCAGCCGTGAGGGCAGAGCAGAATTTCAGGAAGGGGAACCGGAACCAGGAATTCCCTCCACGTGAGCCACAGCTCAATGACTGACCCTCTTCCCTCCTCTGAAACAGAACGGACCAGCATGACGGAAGCAGCGCGCAGGGCGGTTTCTTAAGCAAAGACACATGGGAACCCCCTCAGTCCATGTGCATCCCCAGGCTCAGGCTTGACCTCAAGGAGTGACCTTGCAAAAGGGACGTCATAGGCGGCTCACGGTTCACAGGGTATCGTGTGCCCACGTGGCACCTGGATCGAGCCGAGAGACGCTTTCGATTCCGCACAAATGTTTAGTTAAGTTTCCAAATGCTCCTTTCTAGAGAAAAACAACTCCAACTCACACCCCTCTATGCAAGCAAAGGCTACCCGGCGTGTGTGCTTTCTGGCACACAGGACTGCACACAGGCATGGATGGCTACAAGGCAGTAACTTCTCAGCAAATGGAGATTTCTGAAACGCAGGACTTTAGAGACAGAGAATGGCTAATATTTTACTCCCAAAACCTACCTTTGAACCAGAGAACCGGTAAATCTGCCTATAATTGGGTGCTTTTATACCAAACTTTCGCTGTGATAGAGTCGGTTTAAAACAAACCACTTGGGGCTCCGGGGGACCAAACGATGGCTTCAACCTAAGACATTTCCATACGACTGTAGTTCCAGGGTTTGCCCTGGTCCAATCTGGCTGCTACAAGCTAAACATTGTATTCATTCCTCTCTTTGTTGTTCTACACATGAAAGGAATGCCACAGTTTTCTAAGAATATCCTTCTAGAATTCAAAAAAGACAATGATTATTGAAGTCGGCCAATCAATATTAATGCGGTTAATATGCCAAATAACATATGCTTTGATGGTGACGTGTTGTTATTACACAGCCTGAAGTTTCTGGAGGCTCTGCTCTTAGAAATGGAAGAATATTTTCTTTCAGTCTATTTTGGTAAACTTAGCATGCATTTCAATGCTGGTCCACATCTGTCTTTTATTATCAAAGCCACCCAGATCCAGATGACAACACAGGATTCTGAGTGCCTTGAAAGTAGGTCTGCTTCTGAGCCCATCTCAAATCATACCTTTATTGATCAGTTTCATTTGCAAGCAGCATTTTTCTTTCAGGGACAGGCAGGCAGCTATGCATTCAAAAATGCAGATTCCGTTTTCATTAATTTGCTCCAATTCAGGAAAACATCTAACGCTGGTATGCATGCGAAATCCATGTTAAATAAAATGTTTTGTGTGACCTAATTTTAAATGTAGCACCATAACATGCAAGCTTATGAGTAAGATTAAACCTTTTACTTTTTCATGTGACTCAATTAACATTTTAATATTAACAAAAAGTCATTCTGCATGGAGCCCAATACACTTCATTAAAAATGAAATTGTTAAGTGCTGCCGGACTCAGCGACCATCATAGGATTTTCATTGGCTGATTGTTTCGAGACTCCTTCAGGAGTAGGATTGCCACGTCCTTCTCCCGTTTTTGCAGTGCTGGGGGTCGAACCCGGATCCTCAGAGTACAGAGCAGCGCTCTACCAACTAAACTCTAGCCCCCAAAATGAAACAGTTCTTCCTACTTATGGTGGGTTTCAATTTCTACAGTTTACACCTTTTAAGTAATCATGTTGTTGTTGTTGTTGTTAGGTGCCAGTCAAGTCAGTATCCGACTCATAGCTACGCTTTGTACAACAGGGGAAACACTATTGTCAATGCTTCTCTGCTGTTCATAGGGTTTTCAATGGCAGATTGATTTTGGGGAGTGAGTTACCAGGTCCTTCTCCCAAGCCTACAGCTTCTGGTGCTCCCAGGTGGTCTCCCATTCAGGTACTAACCAGGCCCGACCCTTCTTAGCTTCCGAGATCTGACGGGATCGGATGCCACAGGGCTATGGCTGCAGGCTTAAGTAATCACAGATCCTAAGTTATCTTGTAAGTTACATTTTGACCAAAATAATTGGAGGTAAGATTTGGGCACAGCGCTCTTAGGCCATGTCCCATCCTTTTGCCCTGTGAGCTTGCCAGAAATCAAAACAAACTTTGGTCGCTCACACACGCGGTCAAGGTTCACACTCCAGGCCCAGGGAACCACCGGCCAGAGCCTGCTCAGAATCAGGTATGAACTGAAGGTGAAATCGGGAATTCCAGACCAGCCCTGAAAAACGCAGGGCTCTGCGAGCCTGTGTGTGCCATCCTACCAGCTCGGGTACCCGGGGGGAAAGTAGTAAGTCACTTCGCAGCCCAGCTTCGGCTACTGAAGGATGCATCTTTTACATGTGCACGGCAACGAGTCCTTCAAACAGAAGGGTGAGCCTCCTGCAATGCCCCCGACGAAAACGGCTCAAACAAAGCCATCGCAGGAAGCTGTGCGGCGCAGGAACCAGGTTGACCGAACAGGTCAAGGCGAACGGCGCAGCCGACCCTCCAACACCGAGAGCCAACTTCACGTCCGGGCGCAGCGGAAAGCCCGGCCCCCGACCCTACGGAAAACTCTCCCTCCCCGGACCCCGACTCGGCGCGCCGCGCGGCCCCCGCCCCGGGCCCGTGTCCTCCCGGCTGACGGCCCCCTCCGCCGGCCCCGGCCGCCTCCCGGCCCCCTCCGCAGCCCGGCCCGCACACAATGGCGCCCCCCGAGCTCCCGCCGCTGGTCCCCGCGTCCGCCCGCGCCGCCCGGTCCGCGCACAAAGGCGGCGCGCGGGACCCGCGCGGCGCGCGCCAGGTGCTCCTGCGCGCATCGCGGGCCGGGCCGGGCCGGGCCGGGCGACGCGGGGCTGGGGCCGGGGCCACTTACTTTCTCGATGGTCCCGGGCAGCAGGCGCTCCAGCAGCCGGCACAGGACCACCCCATCCTTCAGCGACGCCTGCAGGAAGACCTCCGGGTCCGCGATGGTCTTCTTGGGCGACTCCAGCACCCCCAGGGCGATGAGCCACGTAACGGTCTGCTCGGCGGAATTCATCGCTGCGGCGGCGCGGGCAGGGCGCAGGGAGGGGGCGCCGCGCGCGCCGTTCACCTCGGAGCGGCGGCCCGGCCCGCGGCCGCCCCCGCCCCCGCCGCCCCCGCGCCCATGGGGAGCCGCGCGCCGGCGATTGGCTCGGCCGGCCCAGCAGGTCCGGCTCGGCGCCGCCGCCTCGCGCGCGCCCTGGCCCGCTGTCAAGCGCCTTTTCATGAGACGCACGGCAACCTGCGGCCGCCCGGCGCCGCCCCCCCTCCCGCCGCCCCCCGGCAGCCGCCGCCGTCGCCCGATGACATCACCGCCGGGAGAAGAAAGACGCGGCGGCCGCCCGCGCGCGCCCCGCGCGCCCCGCGCAGCCCCGGGCGCACGGGCGCAGCCGGGCGCCCCCCGCGCTCACCTGCGCCGCCCGGGGACCGGCGCCCTTTGTTTCTATTTGCAGCGCCGGTTTGAATCCCTGAGCGCTTCCCAGAATGCTCTTTTGATTTCTGCCGTCTCATGGGGAGGCAGGGGGACAGCGGGACGCGGGTGTCTCCAGTAAGGACGCAACGCAAGTGCTAATTAAATCTACAACCAGATGGGTCTGTTTCAGGCAGGAATTGATTTTCCTGCGGCGGTTGCGAGCCCCCGGGGACGTGGGCGCCCGAGCGCGGCGCTGCGCGGGCCGGCGGCGCGAGGGCCCCCTGCCGGGAGGCGGAGAACACGACGGTGACCTCAGCCTGATGAAGCGGGTGGCGCTGCCAGCTGGTGGCACTGGCCAGAACCCTTGCATGACTGCGTTGAATTGGTGGTGACGTATCAAACCCTGCTGGAGGAAGGTCAGGACGACAGCACAGCCTAAAGTGGGTCTGTGGAGGACGACGGGGGTGAACAGCGCGGTGGAGACCTGAGAGCTCCCTGTCAACGCGTGGAACGCAAAAATCTCTGGCGTCCGACTGCCGCGTGACGCACGAGCTTCTTCCAACAGTTAAGGCCGCCACACACTCCTATGCTAAAGATGGAACGGAGCCTCCTCTTAAAGGACATGAGTTTCCACTTACCCAGCCACTGGCCTGCGCGTTCCCTGCCAGCTGTCACTCCGCAGCTTAAAACAGCGCTTGTAATCACCTGTGAGACCTTACCGCGGGCCAGGCGCATAGATTCATCCACGCAATAACAAAAGGCTGGAAGCCAGGTAAAGCTTTCAAAAATAGTTAAAGAGGGCGGGGAACGGTGGCTGACGCCTGTCCTCCCAGCACTCAGCAGGCAGAGGCAGGAGTACAGCCTGGTCTACACATGGAGACCACGTCTCAAAAAACCAAGGTCTGGGGATATAGTTCAGTGGTTGAGCGCTTGTCTCGCATGCACAAAGTTCCAGGGTTCCATCTCCAGCACTTCCAAAAAAATTTCCAAACGCAAACATAAAATTACAATAGCGTGTGACCTCCGGATTTGAAGGGCAAGACTTTTCCATGACAGCAGCCGCCATTGACCAGCTCTGGCTGTCTCCGAGAAGTGGTCTGTGCTTCACAGCGGCCTCACCACGGCCTTAGGAAGTGGCTCGTTGCATTCATTTTCCTGGTCACACACGCATGATGGAAATGGGACACAGACCTCACTACTCTACTACAGGATCAGCACACCGAACGGTTTCCCATCCAGCAGCACAAGTGACAACTATATCAAGATTAGCACTCCCAGCCGGGCGCGGTGGCGCACGCCTGTCATCCCAGCGGCTGGGAGGTGGAGGCAAGAGGATCCCAAGTTCGAGACCAGAGGCAGTCTGCATAACTTAGCGAGACTCTGCCTCAAAAACTAAAAAAAAAAAAAAAAAAAGGGCTCGGGGTGCAGCTCAGTGGTCCAGCACTTGCAAAGCATGCAGGCGCAAGGCCCTGGGTTCAACCCCGAGTACAACAAAAAAGAAAGTGTTAAGTGTTCAAATCTATCCCAATGTTAAGCTGGACAGGCAGATGGACAGATGGACACTGCCCCAGAGAGAGTGGCAGTCACACCCCACAGAAGGACCGTAAGCCAGACTGCAGAATGCAGCAAGAAGGCCGTTTGTGGCACTCCTTTCAAACGCTATTTTATATCCCAGCTTCACCAGGCCATGGGGTGTCTGGGTGTCAGACACCCGGGGTGTCCAGGGGGGATTTCTAGGTGAGACACACATCTGCGTGGACCCACTGAGTAAAGCAGGTACCCGCCCCAGCAGGGCTGGAGAAATGTCGCCTGGAGCTGTGGCTCTTCCCGAGGCCCTTGCCTCATGCCACCCTGCAGGTCGGAGTGGCCAGTCTCCCTGCCACATGGGCCAGTTCCTCACACTGAATCTGGATGGATGGATGGATAGATAAAGAGATAGATAAATATAAACATCTATACGTGGGCATGTGTCTACAGCTGTACCACCCTGGCGTCCGATCCCATCAGATCCCAGAAGCTAAGCAGGGCTGGGCCTGGTTAGTCCTTGGATGGGAAACTTCCTGGGAACACCAGGTGCTGTAGGCTTGGGAGAAGAACCCGGCCGACCTCTCCCAGAATAATCAGCCATCAAAAACCCTGTGAACAGCAGAGAAGCAGGACATAGTGTTGGGCATGGCACAGTGTCGGGAGTGTTTCATCTGTTGGACACAGGGTCACTGTGAGTTGGACCCAACTAGATGGGTCTCTGGATGGATGGATGGATGATAAAGAGGTAGATAAATATAAACATCTATACATAAACATGTGTCTACAGTTGTACCACCCTGGCATCCAATCTCGTCAGATCTCAGAAGCTAAGCGGGCTAGGCATCTAACAGCACGTACTTACCAGCCCCCTCAATACACACAGCGTTTGAAAGGAGTGCCACAGACGGCCTCCTTGCTGTGTTCTTCAGTCTAGCCCCGGTCCTTCCGTGGGGCGTGATTGCCACCCGCTCTGGGGCAGTGTCCATCTGCCTGTCCAGCTTCACATTGGGGTAGATTTGAACACTTAACACTTTCTTTTTTGTGGTATTCGGGGTACACCTAACAGCATGGGTGTACATACACCTAGGTGATGTTGATGCAGGCAGATCTCTGGGGCTAGGCAGAGAGGGGTCCTCTCCTGTTCCGATGTCCTACTGGTTCTGTCTCTCTGGAGAACGCTGACTGACCCTGGGGCCTGGAGCTGGGCCATCTGGCTGACAAGAGATGCCTGTGTGCTTAGATTCCCTCCCCAGGATTTCCAGGTCCCCACTGATACCCCTGCCGTGGGTAGACTCTGCGCAGGGCTTTGGGCAGGCTGCTTGTTCAGGAAACCGAGGTGTGAGCTCAGTCACAGCGAGGGTCCTCTGCAGGCACGGAGCCCAGCCCGGGAAGGCCTCCTATGGCCACTGTAACAAGGCCTCCCCAGCGCGTGGGGCCAGACCACAGAAAGGTGTTCTCCCATGGCTGGGGAGGCAGGACGACTGGGACGCAGTGCGCAGGGCTGAGGGTCTGGCCCCGGCCTCCCTCCAGATTCCCAGGCCGGCAGCCCTGCGGCTCCTTCCAGCCTCCTCCTCCTTCCTCACGTGGCCTTCACCCCCTTTCTGTGGCTGTCCAAATTCCCTCCTCTTACAAGGATGCCAGCCACAGGCGTGGGCCTGCCCTGCCCGACCTGGGTGGCTTATCTCGGCCTGACTGCGTCTGCAGAGACCGGCTTCACAGCGACACAATTCAGGCCATCCTTGGAGCCTCCCGGGAGCTGTCAGGACCCAGCCTCAGACGCGGCCCACAGAGGAAGGGGTGCAGCCTCCCCTCATCCCATCAGGAGGCGCAGGGCATCTTGGGGCCTCGCTGAGAGGCACAGGTCTCTGTCACCGGGTCCGGCCATTGCGAGTCCAGTGCCATCAACTGTGTCAGTGGCCAGCGGTCATCCCCACTTGGTCAGTACTTCACTGGAAATGGCCGGTCTCCATAGCCTGCCATTGTTTGTCAACTGGACCTCCAGAAGAGGCTCCGTTCCTTCGCCACTGAAGACCCTGTGCTGACCCTCAGGCAAAGGCGGTCAGTACTCACACATTACCACGCGCATGGGCTGGCACTCCAGCAGCCTCCAGGGGACGCTGAGGCTTTAAAGCACCGCTGGGAACTCATGGAGTTTGGAAGACACATTTAATGCCTATCAGTTTGTCGTTTTCTCTTTGTTGCTTGGAAGACCTTTCCTTGCACATTTCAGAACATCTGGGCGGAGGCGTGACAGCGTTTGTTCCAGACTGTCCTTTCAAAAATGGTCTTATAGCAGGCTAGCCTGGTGGCACTCACCTGTAATCCCAGCACTTGGGAGGCTGAGGCAGGAGGATGGCAAGTTGGAGGTCAGCCTGCGTTGCACAGCCAGATCCTGTCAAGAAAAAAAAAAAAGTTTTACAGCAAATAGGCTTGATGGAGAGGTATCATCCCCCTCTCCCAAGCAGAGGAGAAATTACCTTGCCACCCAGTAGATTAAAAATAATGTCTCCCTGTGGGACAAAGTTTGGGCAGGTCTGCGTGTTGTCTTCTTAAAGACTGAATTTCCTGAGTTCAGAATCACCCAGGGGAATCACAAGTCCATTGTGTTTGCAGCCGCGTGTCACGGCTCCTGCCAGCAGCCATGGAGCTGGCTGACTGCATTAGCTTAATGGCAGGTAAAATCCCAGGGCCCCACGGCTCCTCACTGTGCCTCACCCACCCTCAAGGTTGTTGTTGTTGTTAGGTACCATCAAGTCGGTATCTGACTCATAGCGACCCTGTGTACAACAAGGGAAACACAATTGTCAGTGCTTCTCTGCTGTTCATAGGGTTTTCAATGGGAGACTGATGTTTGGGAGTGGGTTGCCAGGTCCTTCTCCCAAGCCTACAGCACCTGGTGTTCCCAGGCGGTCTCCCATCCAGGTACTAACCAGGCCCGACCCTGCTTAGCTTCCAAGATCTGATGGGATCAGATGCCACAGGGCTATGGCATTTCCTCAATTCCACCGGGTCCCTTGAGGTTTATAAGGAAGTGTCTTCTTCACTGCTTCTGGAGCGAGTTGTCATTTCCCTCTTGCTTTCCTCCTTGACCACAGCTCTGTATAAAGTGTGTGATTCTTGATTACTAAGAACTTGAGCCTTTCTGGACCATTGATTGTGATTAGGGGATTAAGCCTTTAAATCCCTACTTTCCAAAATTGGCTATGATTTTAAATTACTATTTTGAGATAAGGTCTTGCTAAGTTGTGCCAGCTGCCTCTGGCCTTGAACTTGTGATCCTCCTGCCTCCCCCTCCTGAGTTGCTGGGTTTAAATGCAAGTGCCATGGCACCCAGCTTGTCTTTTTTTTTTTTTCAATACTGGTGATTGAACCTAGGGCCTTGCTCAATGCTAGGCAAGCACTCTACTACTGAGCTATATCTGAAGCCCTAGGAAAACATTTTTAATTGTCACATTTTCTTTCTTTTTTTTTTTTTTTTTTGCAGTACTGGGGGTTGAACCCAGGGCCTCCTGCTTGCATGCTCTGCAAGTCCTGGACCACTGAGCTGCACCCTAAGCCCATTTTTTTGCTTTTTGAGGCAGGGTCTTGCTAAGTTACATAGACTGCTTCTGGTCTCGAACTTGCGATCCTCCTGCCTCCGCCTCCCTAGCTGCTGGGATGACAGGTGTGTGCCACTGCGCCCGGCGACACATTTTCTATTCTTTTGAATTATCCTTGAAAAAAAGCACATCAAGTGAATACGGGCTGATTAACTGGAACCCGACTGAGAAGCCCAAACTGCTTGGGGATCCAGGTCTCTTAAGAAATGGGGCTTTTTGTGCTTGTCCAAGTGCTAAACACTACTACCTCCTGCCAGGACAGGTGAGCAGAGTCATCCAGGGTAAGAAAGCCTCGCTCCCCACAGAGCTGCTTCTGGCGGAGGGGCTCCCTTGGCCCAGGAAAGCAGTGAGAGATGAAGACATGAAGTGAAACGGCAGGTTCAAAGGAGAGCTGAGGAAATCAGGAACGGAGCAACCAGCCTCACAGAAAGTCATCCAGCAGGAGAATTAAGAAAGAGAGGTGGGAGGACAGAAAGACAAAGAGGACCGACTAACTCAGGGACAGAGGCTAGGAGGAGAGGGTTCTGAAATGCAAATGTGGGGTAGCGAGCGCTTTAGGGGTAAGGCTAATGGGAACACGGAGGCCAGGTATCGGGATGACAAATACAACAAATGAGGAAAAATAACACACGTGTGTTTTCTCAGCAGCTTTATTTTTAATTATTTGTGTATTTATAAATAAACTTATTTATTTATTTATTTATTTATTTATTTATTTATTTATTTCTGCTGCGCTGGGGATGGAACCCAAGGCCTTGCACATACTAGGCAAGCGGTCTAACACTGAGCCACACCCCCAGCCTAACATTATTTCTTAAAGTGGGAAACTGGAAAATATTCACATCACTGGGAAAGCACTTGGTAAATTATGGATCATCATGAAATCAGTGAGCCTGGAAATATGAAGTATTGAGTGTATATAAAATAAGATAAAATTATTTAGACTACGACTGCGGTTATACATGGAAAAGGATCTGAAGGGACCATGACCACCACAATGAGGGCCCACATGAAGGTGCTGTGAAAGGGACAGGGTCTCGCTGCATAGCCCAGGCTGGCCCAGAACACCCCATGCTCCCGCCTCAGCCTGCACCGCGCTGGGATCACAGGTATCCGCCCCCACGCCTGGCTAAGATTTGATCTCCTGATGTGCACAGGGCACGAGGAATGATCTTCAAGGCTGGACGTTGACGCAAGTGTTCCCCGCAGTGCTGGCGACTCTTTTACAAGTACACGCAGTTCTTCATGATGAAATTTCCCCCAAGGCTCGCTTGGCCTTCTGTGCTCTGCTCTGGCATGTGGGGCCTGGGCCCCTGAACCCTGCAGCCCTCACTTTTCCCCCAGGTGGCTCTTTGCAAACCACAGCTCTCCTTCCGCGGCTGGCTGCAGTTGTGTGCTTGGAAGTGTGGCACAGAGAGAGACGGCGCGCTGGTGGCTGGGGAGTGGACGGGCTCCTCTGCGTGCACTAGCAGCTCCCGCCACTCCCCACCCGGCAGACTGCTGCCCCCAGCCTTTACTTTTTCCTCATCCTCCTAGCCGCAAGCCCTTGGAGACTGCGGAGGCCCCAGCATCAGCCGGGCAGACCCCTTCCTCCAGGGCCGAGTCTTGCCTGCATGGCATCCCCTGAGCCTCCCACAGGGTCTGGGCCCCAGTTCTCCAAGTCTGCCCTCAACTTTCATTTCTTTCTTTTTTTTTCTTTCTTTCTCCCTTTATTAGTAAGTGGTGGTGGGGTACAGAGTAATACAGCATTGGCTTTTCCCATTATGCAACCATCCTTGCTATTGTGAAAAGTGCTGCATTGAATATGGAGAGGCAGGTGTCTCTGAGGTATGATGACTTGTCTCCCTTTGGGTATATTCCCAGTGGTGGTATAGCTGGGCCACTTTTTAGTTTTCTGAGGTATCTCCATATTGATTTCCAAAGTGGCTGAACCAGTTTACAGTCCCACCAACAGTGTAAGCGGGTTCCTTTTTCTCCTCAACCTCACCAGCATTTGTTATTATTTGTTTTGTTGATCTTGGCCTTTTTTACTGGAGTAAGGTGGAATCTCAGACTTGTTTTGATTTGCATTTCCCTAGTGGCTAGGAATATTGAGAATTTTTCATGTATTTCTTAGCTTTACAAATTTCTTCATTTGAGAACTGTCTGTTCAATTCCTTTGCCCACTTGTGTATTGGATTATTTGTGGTCTTGGGATTTGCTTTCTTGAATTCTTTGTAAATTCTAGAAATTAGTCCTCTGTTACAAGTGTAGGATATGAAGATTTTCTCCCATTTGGTGGGCTCTTCCTTAACTCTATTGTTTCCTTTGCCATGCAGAAGCCTTTTAATTTCGTGTAATATCATTTGTCTCTTCTTGGTGTAATCTCCTGAGCAACTGGAGTCTTATTAAGGAAATGCTTTCCTATGTCCATGTGTTGGAGAATATTTCCTGTCTTTTCTTCTAGTAGTTTTAATATTTCTGGTTTTATATCGAGGTCTTTTACCAATTTTGAGATAACTATCATGCAAATTCAGAGGTGTGGGTCTGTGCTCATTTTTCTGCAGGTATAAATCCAAGTTTCTCAGCACCATTTGTTGAAGATGCTATCTTTTCTCCAATTTGTGTGCTTGCCTTCTTTGTCAAAAATCACATGGCTATAGATGCATGTATGTCTCTCTGGGTCTTCAATTCTGTTCCACTGGTCTTCAGGACTATTTTTGTGCCAGTGCCAAGTTGTTTCTTCTACTCTAGCCCTGTAGTATGGTTTAAAGTCAGGGATTGTGATCCTGCCTGCACTGGTTTTGTAGCTTAAGATTGTTTTGGCTATACATGGTCTTTTGTGTCTCCAGATGAATTTTTGGATTATTTTGCTTATGTCTGCAAAGTCTGTCATTGGCATTTTAATGGGGATTGCATCAAATCTGTAAATTGCTTTTGGTAGTATAGCCATTTTTATAATACTGATCTCTCAATCCATGAGCAGGGGAGGTCCTTCCACCTTCTAGTGTCTTCTGTAATTTCTTTCTTTAATGTTTTGAAGTTTTCCTTGTATAGATCTTTGGAGTCTTTGCTTAGATTGATTCCTCAGTATTTAAGTTTTTGGTGGGCTATTATGAAAGGGGTTGTAGCCTTAATTTCCTTCTTTTCCTGCTCATAGTTGGTATAAAGGAAGGCTACTGATATTTAAGTGTCAATTTTGTATCCTGCCATTTTATTGAAGGAGTTAATTAGGTTTAAAAGTTTTCTAGAGTTTTGGGGTCATTTAGGTGAAGGATCATGTCATCCACAAATAAGGATAATTTGACCTCTTCTTTGCCTATCTGTACCCCTTTGATTTCTTTCTCTTGTCTGATTGCTCTGGATAAGACTTCGATCACAATATTGAGTAAGATAGGAGAGAGTGGATATCCTTGTCTTGTTCCTGATCTTAGAGGAAATGGTTTCAGTTTTTCTCCATTTAATGTGATATTGGCTGTAGGTCTGTCACAAATGGCCTTTATGATGTTGAGTTATTTTCCTATTATGCCTATCTTCTCCAAGGTTTTTATCATGAAAGGCTGTTGCAGTTTGTCAAAGGCCTTCTCAGCATCAATCAAGATGATCGTGTGTTTTCTGTTTGAAAGTCTCTTGATACATTGAATTACACTGATCAATTTTTGTATGTTGAACCACCCTTGCATCTATGGAATAAAGCCCACTTGGCCAAGATGTATAATCTTTTTTACATGTTGCTGAATTTGGTTTGCCAGGATTTTGTTGAGAATTTTTGCATCTACATTCATCAGGGAAATTGGTCTATAGTTTTCTTTCTTAGCTGTATCCTTGCCCAGTTTAGGTATCAGGGTGATGGTGGTTTCACAGAATGAGTTTGGGAGTGCCCTTTCCTTTTCTACTTTTTGAAATATCAGCTTTCATTTCTAATGACCAACTTACCCTGCACTCTCCCAGCTTTGGTGACCAGCTACTTCCTGCCAGTCATCTCTCTTTCACCTCAGAGCCCTGTGCCTTGTGGCCCTCAATGCCTGGTACCAAATGACAACCAGTTCTTTCAGTTAAACTCTACCTGCTTAAACAACCAATGTGACTTCCACTTTCTCGATTGGACCTGAGACGATACAGGGATATGAAGAGGGGAGCATCGGTCAGAGCTAGAGACAGGTTCCATTCAAGGGGCTGAGGACTACAACTGAAGTCACCAGTCAGGACACACATGGGACAATCCTCTCACCAGCAAAACCACTGAGCACAGGAATGAAGAGCAGAGAAGGAGGAAAAGGAAAACCAGAGCTGCTCCCAAGATGGCGCCAAGAGCCAGGGACTGTAAGAATGGTAACATTCGTCTGTCACCTGCTGATCAACAACCCCTGATACAGTGGCCCAGAGACCATAGATTCAAACCATTCTGAAGACCAGGATAGAAACATTGTAAATCTCCCTCCTTTCTTCTCTCCCCCCAAATAATCATTATCCACATCTTTTCTTCATCTTTCCATCAACTTTCACTGCATACGCATTATGGTTTGAATGTTCAACCCCTGCAAAACTCAGGTTGGAACTTACCTTATCACGAAGGGACCTTTAAGAGCTGCTTAGGCCATGCAGGCTCAGCCTCCATGGGTGGCACTAATGCCACGATAAAAGGGGGAGTTGAGTCACCTTTTCTCTCTTCGATCATCTGCCCTGTGAGGACCAGCAGGAAAGCCCTTGGCCTTGGCCTTCCTGGCCTCCAAAAGCGCAGGGTAACAAATTGACGTTCTTTCTAAACTGTGCAGTCTCGGGTGTTCTGTGGTGACAGCACAGACAGCCCGGGACAACACACAGTTTGTTCTTTATCTGTCCATAGTACTTCACCCCTGTGACAGGCTCGTGAGTAACCTAGGGAGGTGGCCCGTGGAGGAAGAGGCTGTGTCCTCGGATGCAGTGAAGAGAGTGCTGCAAAGGGGAGGGGGGGGCATGAAGGAGGAGAGGCCGCCTGTGCCCACCCTGCCCTTTCCACATGCGAGGGCTTTCTCTGACCTGGGAGCTGACACTCCGGTTCCCCATAGGCTCCTATGGGAGGGTCTGCGTGTCTGGGGACATCATAAAGGCAGATGAAGAGCTCCCCGCAAGCCTAGGGGTAACAGAAGGAGGAACAATGTCTTTGTTAAGGGCTCTTTTTCCAGACTGTATTATACACTGAGATATGCAAGCTGTTCCTGTGCCCTGAGGGCCGGGAAGCTGCAGGAGGCAGGGCAGCCCTCTGGAGGGTCGCTGGACCTCCTGACTGGGCCGGCAGCCAACAAGCACCCCAGAGGGAGGATGGGGCCCGCACCCCGTCCTCAGTCTACTTGAAGCACAAGATTTAAAAGGAACTTTGCTACTGCCACGGACAGAGGTGCTGGACACCATGTGTCCTTGGGGGACATCTGAAAATGCCGGCCCCCAGTCCCCCACGTGGCCAGGGCAGTGCACCCAAGGCACATGGATGGCACTGGCTCCTGCAGCTCTTGCCTCCATGGGTCCACAGCACCTGCCATGGGGTGACGTCCCGTCCTTCCCACCCTGAGTCTGTCTGTTTTAGGGCTTTTTTGTTTGTTGTTGTTACTGTACTGGGGGTCGCACCCACGGTCATCTACGCTAGGGAAGCGCTCTACCAGCCCACCTCCACCCCTTCTTATTTTTTACTTTGAGTCAGGTTCTCACTAAGTTACGCAGGCTTCCCTTGGCCTCGAACTCACGATCCTCCTGCCTCAACCTCCCGGGTCACTGGGATTACAGACCTCACTTGTACCACCTCCAGGTGAAATAGAGAGCCAGAAGGGTGGAGGAAGCCCCTCTAGTAGGGCACACTGGGCTGGGGGCCTCCCCATCCCTCCACAGCCACACCCAGAGCTCCACACCCATCCCTGAGCCGGGGGTGGGGGAACAGTCGTAGTGGGTACCCTGGCTGCCTTGGGAACAGCCTGCCCCCCAGAGTGTGATGGGACAGGAGTGGTCCCTGTGCCCTGCGGCAGGACAGGACCTTCCAGGGGCCCAGACTAGGTCCAACTCTGACGGAGACATCCATGGAGGCACCACGGCCCCGAAAGGCGCTCGGGCACTTAGGAGTCTCCGGGACCACTTAAGGAGGTTCTGTGCACATCGCGAGCTGCAACAGGGGAGCCCCTGCCAAGATGTCCCCCAAGAAACGCAAAAGCACCCGCTCAGCAAAAATGCTACTCACAGGCAAGAGTTTTCCATCTTCGCCTGACGCCCTTCCTCTTCCTCTGAGGAGCCGGAGCCAGCACACGATGGAGGGAGGGGACGGGGCAGCAGGGCAAAGAGCCAAACACGCCCCCTCTTCCCCACTCCAAGTTCTGAGCTGATGCTGGGACAGAGCCAAGGGAGAAAAGAAATTCAAAACTGGATGAGAATCTGAAGGCTGAATTATTAGCCTGGACCAGGGTTTTGATACCTAAACACTGTGCTGCTTTGCTCACCCCTGACCAGGTCAGATCGCCAGCATCTCCCGCATGCCTGCAAAGCCAGCAGGGAACCCCGGTGATGCAGAAGAAAGGACTCTCCGTGTCATCCGCCCTGCTTGGCTTTAACAGACTGCAGACGCTGTCCTGCAAGGAGGACATCCTGACAACTGGGGCGCGTCAGCATGCAGCTAGAAAGCACAGCCTGAGGAGCAAGGAGGCAGCCGCTGAACCAATGAGAAGGAAAGATCGGGGCCACCACTGGAGTCACCGATCCTGACGGTCAGGGGAGTCACGACTGCCGTCTCGCACAGGCTGGGGGAGTCAGGTTAGACCCCAGAGGATTCTGGGTTGAGGGTCCCTGGTCTCGTCTTCCCTGAATGTAAAACAGGAGCACTGTGCACTTTTTTTTTTTTTTTTTTTTTTCAGTACTGGGAGTTGAACCCAGGGCCTCGCGCCTGCATGCTCTGCAAGTGCTGGACCACTGAGCTGCGCCCCAGCCCTTTTTTTTTTACTTTTTGAGACAGGGTCTCGCTAAGTTACACAGACTGCCTCTTGTCTCGAACTTGCGATCCTCCCGCCTCCACCTCCCGAGCCGCTGGGATGACAGGCGTGCACCACTGCGCGCACTAATGTTTATTTCTTAATCGTTGAGTTGAAATTTGAGATCTTCTGATTTGTTATCAATGGGCAGGTCTGCTGATCAGCACCCGTTTGTCATCTGCAGGAAGCACAAGGTAGAGTCCGTCTGTGAATTGGTGAGACAGCGCTAGTTCTGACTCAGCTTTGCTCATCAGTTACAAACTGGCCTTGAAGCTTAACAGAAAAAGTGAAAGCCAGCTTGGAGCCGTCGCCATTTCATCCGGTAGGTGGTACGGCTGTTATAACTGCAGTTTCGTCTCACAACTTTCTCTGCTCCTCACCTAACTACCTGAGCGCTCACGGGGGCCGCGTTCTTCTTGTGCCCCACGGGCAGCGCGGGGTGCAGAGTCGTCACACTGGAAGCAGCACGACAGAGTCTGCGGGGGCAGCTCTGGGCGTCTGCTTCCGCATTTGGAAGGCTCAACGCAAAGCTGATGTTCCCAATAAAACGAAGAGCGTCCGCCGCGAAGGCGTGGTTGGAGGGAAGCAGGACGTCTCTGGAAGGGACACAGATTCTCCGATGTCACATTTCGTTGAGGGCCCCATTGAAAAACTGATTGTTGTTTCTCCAGCATCTGGGTTCTGGGCCTGCCTGCCTGGGTAACCAGCTCACCCCCTCAGAGGGCGTGGGAACTATCCTCTGCCCCTCTCCACACTGAGGCAGTGTATAAACCTTCACACGCGCTGGTGACAATGGGGACAACTGTCACGCGATGACATAAGCAGTGGATTTCTTCCCGTTGCTGATTTAGTACCTGCTTTAAAGCTGCACGTGGCTTTGTTTTCCTCTGTCCCATCCCCTCGCTGGAGTCAAGGCAGAATTCACAGCAGACGCCCCAGGCTCCCTCCCTCCGGCCATCACCGTCCCCGGGGGTGGGGGTGGGGGGCTGGTCTCAGGACTTACCATGAACCATTTGTCTGTTCTAAACTTTACATCAGTTGAACTATAAGAAGCACCTGGATGGTTCCGCTCAGCTTTGGCGGGAGGTGTCCTCTTCTGAAGTCACAGTGTTGCGCGGGGTGATGCTGTGTGGCATAGCGGGTTGCGTTGCCGTCTGGCCTACGGCCACATGGCTGTCATGGATGGATCCAGCAGCCACCTCCAGCCTGGGGCCATTGCGAATGCTGTTGCTGTGAACATTCTAGCACATGCCATTTGGTGCACCTTGATCTATGCATTTCTTTTTATTTGTTTGTTTGTTTGTTTATTGTTTTTCTTCTTGAGACAGGGTCTCACTATGGAGCCCAGGCTGGCCTTGAACTCTATAATAAAGATTATGGATGGGGCTTTATTACATAAAAGTGGTAAGGAAAGAATAGTGGTATTAGAGTTGAGTATTAGGATTATAAATAGGGTTGCGGTTAATATAACGTGAATTAATAAGTTGAGTAGTGCTAGTGTTGGGTTGTAAATTAAAATAGCGGTTATCCAGCCTATATGGGAGATTGATGAATAAGCTATGATTTTTCGAAGCTGTGTCTGATTAAGTCCTCCTCAGCCCGTGATTGTCCTGCCTTAGGACAGGCACTATGCATGTCCTCGGGCAGAGCTCCACATAGGCCTCATCCCTAGTGCCAGGGCACCACACCGATGCCGTCCCAGGCCTTCTCCAGAGTCGCCGCAGGAAGCTGGCCTCTCCCCGGGGGTGCTGCGGCTCATTAGCCTTGGTCCTGTTGGGAAGGCCGCCTCCTTTATTAATTGGCTGCCAAATGCTCTTCTCCTTGGATTGTTGTTGGGTGCCGTCGAGTCAGTATCTGACTCACAGTGACCCTCATAGGGTTTTCAATGGCTGACTGTTTCAGGATTGCCTTGGGAGTGGATTGCCAGGTCCTTTTCCCATTTTTGTGGTGCTGGGAATAGAATTCGGGACCTCAGAGACTGCAGTGCAGCGCTCTACCCACTGAGCTAAATCCCAGCCTTCCCCTTGGACACCAGTTCTGTTTTCCCTCAAATAAAGGAGCCTCTCTCTCTCTCCAGTTGCCCCCAGCTGCTCGCTATTCAGAGGGGCCCTTGGATTCCATCCCCTCTGTCTTAGTCCCTTGTGGCTGCTGTAACAAAGTACCTGAAACTGGGTAATTTATGAAGAACAGAAATTTGTTTCTCACAGTTTTGGAGGCTGGGAATCCGAGATCCAGTCACCAACAGATTCGGTGTCTGTGGTGGAATCTCCCCACGGCATTGTCACGTGGAATAGTAGAAGGGGCAGAGGGCACACTTACCTCTTCCGTGAGATCACCCATTCCAGTCCTGAGGGCTCCGCCTCCTGACATCCCGCCAACCGCCACGGTCACTTTGGTGATGAAGTTTCAACATATGGTTCCTGGGAAGTGGCAAACATTGACGCTGCAGCACCCTCCGCTCTGAAAACTCGGGGGTGCCATCCTCCAATAGCCTCTAGTACGTAGCCCGAGAAAATGAGGCACTGAGCAAGGAATGAGGTTTCACACCGAAAAGACAGGCAGAGAGGTAAAAGGTAGATGATCCCTCGGCTCCGTGGAAAAGCATATTATATGTTCATGTATTTTCATCCTTAGAAGTCCTGAGTAGAACACATATAAAATTTGGCATTTTAGACATCGTAAGTGCATGGTTTGCTAGTGTTAAGCAGCCTCACGTTGATGTGTAAACCAACAGAACCTTTTCAGCCTGCAAACAGTGGCTCTGTCTCCCAGCTCTGACTGCCCGGGCACCCTGTCACGGCACCTGCCCTTCTCCCTTCTGTCTCTCTGGACCCCGCTGCTCTGTGCGCCGCAGGTAAGAGGAGCCGGGCTTCGTGCGCCTGCTTACTCTTGTATGCTGATTTCTACCAAGGAATCCTCAAATTTCTGTACACTTTGCTTCACAAGCTCCTCCCTGAGTTTTCTTTTTGGTGTTTTCCTCTTCCCTTCTGCTTAGATTCTTTACTCTATCATTTCTCTCTCTTTGCTTCTGTGCGTTTGTCCTTCCCTTCTTGTCTTTTCCTCTTTCCTTCCTGGTCTCTGTCAGGCAGCCAGGGGCAGCGGCAGCACCTCACCTGCAGTGACCCAAGGTGCTCCACTGCTGAAGACGGGCTGGAGGGAGTGAAGCGCCCACCTTTGAGCTCCCACATGGGCATTCTGCACCCAAGGGTGTCAGCTTTCCTGTTTTTTTGTTTTTGTTTTTGCAGTACTGGGGCTTGAACCCAGGGCCTTGCGCCTGCATGCTTTGCAAGTGCTGGACCACTGAGCTGTGCCCCCAGCCCTTTTTTTTTTTTTTTTTTTTTTTTAGTTTTTGAGACATGGTCTCGCTAAGTTACGCAGACTGCCTCTGGTCTCAAACTTGCGATCCTCCTGCCTCTGCCTCCCGAGCTGCTGGGATTACAGGCATGCGCCACCGCGCCCAGCCCAGCCTTCCTGTCTCAATGAGAAGGAGGCTGGGCCAGGACTTTGCTGGGGGGTCATGGCCAGAGCCCTGAGCAGGTGACCAGGAGCCAGGCACCCCAGCTGTGAAGGAGAGGAGTGGTGAAGGAAGGGGCAGCATCCAGTGGGCACTGTGAGGGGCTAGAGGCCAGCTTGGTCCCCTGGGGTTGGGCCTCAGCTAGTGAGGGCAGCACCACAGTGGGGGAGCCATGGTCAGAAAGGGGGGCTGGTGGGAGCTGGGGGGTCTGGAGGTGCTGTGAGCCTCCAGAGGCAGAGCAGGATCGAGGGAGGGGCAAGGACCCGACCATGATGGGCTGAACTGTGTCTCCGGAAAGACAGATGACGTCCTCGCCCAGCCCAGGGCCTGACAGCACGGCCTGATTTGGAAACAGGGCCTCTGCAGTCAGAAGTCACAATGACCTCACGCTGGACGAGGGTGGCCTAGCCCCGTAGGACCAGCGTTCTTACACAAAGGGAGATGGGGACGCTGTCCCAGGGGTAGAGGGAGGGCCATGTGTGACAGGGGCAGAGGCCAGAGAGACGCCAACACAGGCCCAGCAGAGCCAAGGATGGCTGCCCCTTGCGGGCTGTGGAGGCCACGGTCCTGCCGACGCTTGATTCTAGGCTCACGGCAGAGATGCCAGTGAGGTGGGCAGAGGGCAGGGAGGGAAGGGAAGTAGGGAGAGTGGGGCCACCCGGCGGAGGGGCGCATTGAGAGACGCGCAGGCTCCCAGGGGAGGTGAATTCTGGCTCTGGCACCCACAGGATGAAAAAC
>VMDO01020949.1:0-36346 GCA_007922755.1 Pedetes capensis
GGGGGCAGAGCAAGGGACAGGGGCTGGCATGTGTCCAGGCTGGGAGGTAGATGGGCCCACATGTGCAGCCCATGTCCCCCTTGGAAGAATGCCCTGTGGCCTTCAGGTGCCAACTCCTCCAGGGAGAGCCTGAACTTCACAGGGCTGTCTTTCCCAAGGTCAGACCCTTCCTGGGGCTGTCTACCCAAAGCCTGGTCAAGCCAGGCTCAAAGACCTGACCATATTGGACCAGTGGAGATGGACTCACGTGGGCCCTTTGAGCTCGAGAGCTTCCCATAGGGTTGGCTGAGACGTTGGTGAGGCTGTATCTCAGCTCATCTCCCCCCTCTGCCCACGCCATCTTCAACCGCTTCTCTTCCACAGGTGTTAACCCCAGGGCTCACCACAAGAAATATTCTCCACCACCAACTTCTCTGCAGAGTCAAGTCTCTGGAATGCCCAACAAGAAGGTTTCTCAATTCTAGAGACAGCGGTCTAGGATAATATGGCCTGGCCTTATCAGAAAATCTTTCACTGGGGAACTCTGACTGCCTCAAAACCGTTTCCACCCAAGACAGGCAGTGGAGAGACCCAGGGGAACAGACAAAGCTGGGATCTGAGGAGCTCTTGGGAGTTTTAGGCGGAAGCCTAGAGAAGATAGAGCAGCTCAGCAGACCCAGTTCACCCACACACCAAAGACTCATCCTCAACGCCCCCAAGTGCAGGACTTAACAGGAGCTAAACTTGAACTGCTTGTTGACATAATTAGTGCTGGCTCCAAGCAAGAGGTTCCAGAGCCAAGTTGGCAGGGGTTCGTGAGTTTTGATTGGCAAATTTGAAGCAAAGTTCAGCCAAGTTCTGTATCTATTTTGTAGTGTGCCTTATGCACGTCTGGAGAAGCCAATTCTTCCAATAGCTTTCCAGTCTTACGGTTGTTGGTAGCTGAAGATATTGGCTCTTTAAGTGGACAAATGCTTCTGGCACACCAACCCGCACTAGGAATCGGAGAAATGCCTTCGGGTTCCTCTGAAAATTAATATACTAAGATGCATTAATCAGAATTCTATCAAGTCTACACACTCAGCCTGGGTTTAAGAGGCAATTCTTTGAAATTGCAGTTGGCTAAGCTTCCTTATTCTTGGAGAATAGGTGTCAGAGTTGGGGGGGGGGGAATAGAGCAGAGCTAATGTTGAAGGAGAACTGGCAGCAGGAGAAAGGTTTAAGGAACTTTAATTCTTTAGCTCCACCCGGGCCTGCAGAGGGTTACAGAAGATTTGACCTCTGTATCTGTACAAACTTACTTCGGACTGTGGGATCAGAAACAGTCCATCAAATCCCAAGCCGACTCTGGGCTGGTTTGGGCAACGGCTCAGGCCTCTCGCATTAACTTGCTCGTTTCTGTCTAATAATAATTTACGCCGTTCCTTGCTGTGCAATCTTAGCTATTTCTTGCCCTCAGATGTTTGTAACCAGGTGTTGAGAAATCTTGGAAGCCAAAATAGATGGCACAGATGAGCCCGCGGAGCTGCCTGACTTTTGACTTAAGGGCTATCTTCTCCAGGAACCAAAAGACATGGAGCCACAAAGGCAGAGGCAGCCCCAGTTCCTTTATGGTGATGGTGCATTTTTAGATGGCATTATACATTTTAAAGTGACATAACAGTGCCCCGAACATGGTACTTTTAAAGCATGGTACATCATGCTTTTAATGTGACATAGCTACATCTGTATTTACTATAGTAACTTAGTACCCAAGAGATGAATATTTTTAAAGACAAAGGGCCAGGCTTTTGTGGAAACATATTTCCCTCTTGTATTAAAAAAGAAAAAAAAAAGAAGAAGAAGAAGAAAGAAAAAAAAAAGTGGCTCCTTCATGTCTGGTAGACTTCAGTAATTGGCAGGATTTTGAGTAAGCTCTTTTAAGAGCGCTCCGTTTCTATTTTCACATTAAACACACTTGCAATATCTATTAAAAGCACAAATATGGAGGAACGTACCAAGACTATCAATGAGCTTACATCTGGAATCTTCAATACATCAGAAAAAATGAAATGCACGTTCGCACAGTTTGATATCTTGGAGAACTCAAAAGTTAGAGGAGGGTGCCCTCTTGCCTCCTGAACCTAACCTGTGTCCCAGATTTTACATTTATTCCATCTCAAGGGTTTAGCAGAAAGGGTCAAGTTCAGGATTTGATTAAAATAACTAATATCGGACTCTGCCTTGCGAGCAGTATTTACTTATGTGAAACAATGAGCGATTCCATGCAGGGAAGCTGAACAGACACATGGATATTTCTTCCATGTTCTGGCTGGGACCCTTTGGCTTTACAGTCCTTGGATGATTGACCAATGTTTGACACAAGGTCACTGAGAGGACTTTTGGGACATCTGGAAGACAGCAGGACTACTAAGCAGTTTGGGGAGAGAGCCACTGGCCCCTGAAGATACCTTGCAAGTCATTCTTGAAGTTATACTTGGGCAGACAGAGCCAGATGTGTGAGCATGGACCTGTAAGCAGCCAGGCGGTAAGACGAGGGTCATTAGAACACTGGCAAAGGGTCTGCCTGCAACTGCCCTTGGCCTCTGACAGAGACACTGTGCTTCTAAAACTCTTTCACTTCTTTCCAAATTTCTTTAAAAACAGAGGAAGGAAAGGAAGGATTGAAACCCAGGGGAAGAGAAAGGAGCCACAGATACGCTGAAATCTTCCAGATCCTTCCTCTGCCCCCATAAATGTGTTTTGGAAGAAAGTCTGTGCGTTGGGTAAGGAAGATGGTCATTGTCTGAGATTTCAGACTGTTATCTATTTGGTCAGGGTCCTGGCAGGATGCGGATGGCACACTCAGAATGGGTGATGCAAAGAGTGTTTTACAAAGGCAGTGTTTGCAAAGATAGGTGCAGGGTTTAAAGGAGGGGTTTTGCTTCTTCTATGCTCTAGAGTGCCTAACAACAACTACCACAACATGCAAAGATAAGTCTCATTTATATGCCTACCAGTGGTTATAACTTTGCTTTCTGCATCAAATTGCTTCTTTGTTGTTTTTCTTTTAGACACTGTTAGAATGATCATATACAGTCAATAACACAACCTTGCACTGTTTTCCTTTTAACCTATGCCACTACCAGAATCCTTTTTGAATTGTTCTTTTGTGTTTTGTACATGCTCAGTATGCAACCATCTGTATGTTTTTATCACCCAAGGGACCTCCCTCTTCAACTCCAAAGTAAGATGATGAAGACAGCCTTCCTGCAAAATGGATGGCCCCTGATATTTTGACAATGGCTTAAGGGGAAATCCAGCACCATTATTAAAGTGGAATATACTCAGCAACTGAGGCAATGGGCCTTCAACCCTGCAAGATTTACATACCCAGATTAAATCTATGACAGATTCTGCCCTAAGTTTTAATGATTTACTAGCATCATGGTGCATAGACACTTCATGGTAGGAAAAAATCCTCTTATTGTTGGTGCTAATTTTAATATTAGGTATAACCATCTACCTGCATGTGTTATTTTTTATGCAGTCTGAGGTCTTAAGTAGTGACATCTTTTCTTCCAGATCCCGATCAAATGAGGATCCTCTAATCTTCAAGCGCAGACCTTCTCATGTCTCCCTTAGATCAGGCAGGTAGAGACTTTAGGTCCTTGGATAGGTAGTCTATGTCCCTGCTCAGCCTGAAGCACCTTCAGAAAATGGAATTTTACCCTTCACTGACCCTTAAAATGAAGGGATCAGTGTCTCAGAGGGGGAAACTGAGGCAGGATAGAATGATAGGAAAATCAAGGAGACATGGGAAGGAGAAAGAGCCCTCACCCTGGTTTAAGTACCATCAGCTGAGAGTTGAGAATTTTGACACACCTACCAAGAGAACCATTGTAAAGGTTGCCTACTTAAAGACATTATTTTGGGAGCCATTTCAAACGAAAATGTTAAAATAGCAATAAGCCATGCTTAGGGTCAACATGTCTGTGACCTCTGAGTTTAAACTTATTCTCTCCTTTGTAATCCTGTGCTTCTCCGAGTCTCATCAACAAAGTTATGGACCTCGTTCACATGTTCACATCTTCATAACACTCTTTTCTTATCTGTAAACCTAAACAATGCACCTCCTAGACCACCTGATCATCTCTTTTTACTACAGGGAAGTTGCACAGATAGAAAGTACACCGGAACATTTCTACTTAATCTTTGAAATCCTCTAAACAGACTTCTTCCTTGAAGTACGTTGGCCTGTGTTTTTATTGACACTTCCTTCTTATCCCTAAAGCTTAGAAGGTACATTTCATTTATAAAAAAGGAAATACCTTACACCTTAAAATTTCACTCACAGAAGAGGAAACTCTTTAAGAGAGAAATAATAGGTAAAATAGCTTATTGTTTTTTGTACTTTGGCCACAAAATCACATATATAACGATTGTTCAGACATTTAAATGTCATTCTATCTCTTTTCTTTTTTCTCCAAATGCCTGTGCTTAAATCTAAAGTGTGTTCTTTCTCTCTCTCTTTTTTTGCAGTACTTGGGGGTTGAACACAGGGCTGTGCACATACTTTGCAATTGCTCTACCACTAAGCTGGACCCCAGCCCGTCTTTATTTTTTCTTTTGAGAGAGGGTCTTCGAGTTATGCAGGCTGCCTCTGGCCTCGAATTCATGATCACTCTGCCTCTGCCTCCTGAGTGGCTGGGATTACAAGTGTGAGCCACCAAGCCTGGCCAAAAGTATGTAGTATCTTGTATCCCTAATTAATAAATTCACTAACTTTATTCCAAAAAAAAAAAACAAACCAAAAAGGAAGGGAGATGTGTGTTCATGCAGTGTTCTGAAGCTAAAGCAGCTCCTGACCTTGCCGTTGAAGAGAAGGAACCTTGTAGCTAAGGAAGTGGTCAACCCCGCCAAGTAGGAAGTAAGCCTGGGTACTGAATAGCCTATCCTGGCTTTATACTCAACTTCTGGTGGTGTCCAGGATTGCTAGACCTAATCTGAGGAAAAAGACAAGAGAGGTAAGACTCCTGGCATGGGGGAGAGGAGGGATCTGCAGGGGACAGAGGTGTCTGGAGCATAGACCACACTCTAGAGAGCTCCGACGGATCTGCAAGAACAAATGAGAAGTCAGGTGTGCAAGACATTGTGTATACTCCCACCTTCCACCAGAAGACCTGGGCAATAATGTCTCACATCCTGGCATGTCATGTCAAGCAAGTCAGGACATTTTCCCCAAAAGATATGACTTGGACTGCCCTAGCCTGGCTGTTCCCTCTGGCTTCTCCTAGGTCAAAGGTGCACCATTCCACAGGAAGAATCAGGTGTGATGCACAGAAGGTACATTTCAAAATGGCCTGTGTTAGCAAAGTGCAGTTGGGTTTTTTATCCAAGCCACTGCACCCACCCCTCTGGGCTGTTGATGTGTGAATGGCAGGCCAACATTCTGAAGTCGAGGTTTAAACATTTTTTTTAAAAGAGGGGCTGCTTTTTGATAGTTTTATTTGATAGTACATATGGGATCTAAGGATTAGAGGACACACATCACCATTTTTAACAACTTGAATTATCATGGACAAATGGAAATTTTTTTTCTAGATTTTTAGTGAAAAGGAGACATTTCATGAGGAAGAGGGATAGGGGAAATAAAATTCCAGGTAGATGCACACTTAACAGCATTTAGGTGGAAGCACATTTTTGCCAAAATTCTCTAGAAGAAAGGACTGGAATGGCTGCTTTTGCCACTGATCACGGTGGCTGGCAGAGGGAGGGTCCACACAAGCTGTGTCTGTGATGACATCATCAGGCACTGAGAACATGGCCCCGGTCCCTGTGTCACAACAGTGTTAATAAGTGCAGATATTCAAGGAAGAAAAGAAAGACTCACAAAAGAAACAGTGAGTGCTTTAAAGCAAAACCTTACACAATCACCTGCAGGCTGGGGGCGGGGCAGCCAGCCTCAGGAAGGTTTGAATCCTCCAGGTTTTCTAATATAGATTAATGGCTTGCTGGGGCAGGCAGCTACAAACTTGCTAAATGTGCTGACCACCTGAAATTAGCAGAGGTGGCGGCTAAGGAAGGAAGAAAAAAAATAAATAAAACGGGCTGAATCTGAATGTGCCTCACTCATCCCGGCGTGACATATGACAAACAAAATCAGCGGTGACAAAGAGGGAGCAACAAGTCTTTGGTGGTAGAAAACAAGCGCCGAATGGAGATGATTGATGTCCACGGAAGCCTGTGTTGCTGTTGATAAGACCTTGGGATGGCAATAGGTACTTTATGAAAATTCACGGAGGCTCCCGTACACATGTGGCCGCACGCACCTTCCCACCCCCACACATATAGACCAAAGCCAGAGCATGGCCAGGGTCTGTGGGCACAATTACATCTCTTTCTAATCAGGACAAAATGTGTGTCTCCAGAAATTAGAATAGATTATGCTGGATGCCAGCAAAACTCAGCTGAAGTATCACACTCTGCTCTAGTTATCACCTTACAAAAATGTTATTAATCTAATGCTTGAAAGGTATTAAGGAAAGCATGGAAGTCAATTCTCAGGCTTAAAAGTCTCAGTCTTATTAAAAGGGCTGCATACCTATATCTTAGGAGGGAAGAAAAAGCGAAGGAAATTCAAGGAAAAGAAATAAAGTGGGAAGTATTTAGGGCTTGAAATAGCTCTGAGAAGTAGATGACTCCATCACAGAGAAATGGCAACGATCAGAAGCAATATAAACGGTAAATGGGAACTGCTAAATATTTTTTCCTTAAAAACGATGAACTAATTATGAAAAAAAAAAGCTGACTGTAAATTAAAAAAAGCCTTGATAAGTATCTCAGCGTTTTCCTGTAACTGGACGGGAATCAGAGTTTACCACAGAGTGATGCTAAGGTGACGCCCTAATTGCATTACATTTCCACACAAAAGTCACAATTTTTTAAAATTTTTATTTATTTACTTTTTTGCTGTACTTGGAGGAAGAACCCTCATGCCTGTTTTGCAAGTGCTCTACCACTGAGCTATACCCCAACCCCTTTCTAATATTTTATTTTGAGGCAAGGTGTCACTAAATTATGCAGGCTGCCTCTGGCCTATAATTTTCGACCCTTCAGCCCCCACACCTCCTCAGTTGCTGGGATTGCAGGCCAATGGCACACACCCAGCCCACAACAATGTTCTTATGCTTGATTTTATTTTTCTATTTTTAAGACAAATTCAACAGTGGGTCAAAATCTTGTATAAAAATAAATGCGTTTTTTAAAAAAAGTATGGAATCATAATATTTTCACCTATCTTGTTTTCTTTTGTTACTTTTAATTCATAAAACATACATAGGACTTGTAGGTCTTTCCACGACTTGTTCATTAGTGCCGATTCTGGAATGATGAGGTTATTGTTTTTGTGCGGGTTTTTTTTGTTTGTTTGTTAGTTTGTTTGATGGTGGCACTGGGGATCAAATCACCCAGAGCCCGTGCACTCAGGGCAAACTCTTTGCCACTGAGCTACATCTTTAGCCCTCTAACAAATCTTTTCAAGAAGTTGTTTGATACTATCTGAGAACATAATACCTGTTATTCCAAATATGTCAACTTCAGGGTCTCATAACCCAGTAGCACCAGGAGGTGGCCTGCTGCTGGGCATTGACATCTATGTAATGTCCATTCTCACAGAGTGGGGCATTATTCTAATGTCCCCCAATTCCCCTGATGTCATCTTGCCTCCTTTGAAAATTGGTAGACAGTTGCCAAGTAGCTCCTCTATTTATATATAACATGCTTTGGTGCCTACTGTGGGATGGGTCCTGTGCCGGCTGGGGCGGTTGGCTTTGAAAGACGATGAAACTTGGTCCTTTCACCAAGACTTGTTCCTGTGTAACATGGTAAATCATGATGAGGGTGAGAACAGAGGCTCTGAAGGTACCACAAGTTATGGCTGAGTAATTTTTGTCTGGCACCATTCTTAAAGAAGCTCATTTATTCCTCAAAAACACCCTAGCAGAGAACTCTGATTATGTTTATTATCTTCTTCTTATGCCCATGAGTCAGGAGAAGAGGGAGATTTACCGAGCTTAAGCAATTTGATCAGGGAAGTGGATTGAATGCTTGTGCCCCACCCCCATTCATAGGTTGAAGCCCTATACCCAAGGTGCTAGCATTTAGAGATGGAGCCTATGAGAAGTAATTGGTTTCCATGATGTCATGAGGGTGGGGTCCCCATGTCAGGGTTAGTGTCCTTTAAGAAGAGGAAGAGAGACTAGAGCTCTCTCTCTCCACCAGGTCAGGACACAGCAAGAAACTGGTGATTTGCAAGTTAGGAGAAAGTTTGTCACTAGAAACCAGATCTGCTGGCACCTTGACCTTGGACTCGAAGGCTCCAAAACAGTGAGAAATAACAGCTGTTACCTGAGGCATCTGGCCTATCGCATGTTGTTACAGCAGCTCAGGCTGACTAAAACCTCAAGATTACACTTTTAAAGTTCCGAGCCAAGTCTGCCTGAGCCAGCCCCACTGAATAACACTAAGACATCAGGGTATAGGGAGTGTTTGGGACAAATGGTTTTCCGATTGGCATCATCCATTCTAGTTGGTTAGACTCCACTAGGCCACTTATTAAAAAGATGACCATCACCCCTGCAGAGAGGCCCAGAGAAAACGGATGCTTCTAAGTCTCAGGAAAAGCTCACCTTGAGCGTGAGTATGGCCTGATGACACAAGGGAAGAGAGAAAAGGCAAGTCCACTTAACACTGAGCCACCACACCAAGGGGTCATCTTTTGGAAATGGTGACTCCAGAGCTCACAGGAGCTCACACACAGAGCATTTGTGTGCAGAGGGACTGCACTAGCTATCCTCCCCTGCCTCCTCCCTTTCCCAGCTACGTTCTGGGACACTACTTTCACAACTGCAGCAGCACAAGAAGCCCAGACAGCCTCATGCACACCCACAGCCCTCTTCCCAGAGAACAACCTGATGGGGTTCTTTAAAAAAAATTGTTTTGAGGGAGAAGGCACCATAAGGAAGAGCTAGATTTCTGTCTCTCTGGGGCAAGTGGAGACTGGGAAGGGATGTGGTGGGGCTATCAGAGTAGTCGGGCTATAGCAACAGGCTTCAGCCATTTCCCGGAAAATCAAGAAGAAACTTTACCCCTTTGTACAAAAAATATTTTTCTTTTCCTTCTTAGAATACTATGGTAGATCTTTAAGATCTCCTTTGCCTGTGCTTTGGTTCTTGTTTCCCCTAAAAAAAAAAAAAAAAGGATTTCTAAAACCATTCTGACTCAGAAATACATTTCTAATGACAAGACCGCCTGCAGCTGTAGCTCTGTGGCATCCGATCCAGTCAGATCTCGGAAGCTAAGCAGGGTCAGGCCTGGTTAGTACCTGGATGGGAGACCGCCTGGGAAGACCAGAAGCTGTAGGCTTGGGAGAAGGACCTGGCAACCCCCTCCCAAAAATCAATCTGCCATTGAAAACTCTATGAACAGCAGAGAAGCACTGACAATAGTGTTTCCCCTGTTGTACAGAGGGTTTCTATGAATCGGATACCGACTTGACGGCACCTAACAACAACAACAACAAGGCACGTGGCCTAAAAGTAAACAGCCAGAAGAAGCATTGTGCATGCTCTCAGGGGATTTGAGGGTGCCTCCTAGAGGGGTGCAGTGAGGAGGGCACAAAGGAACTGCTCCCTCCACGTGAGGAGCACCAGATGTCCTCATGGCTTCCTAGTGTCTGTACCTCATTAGCTACAGTTGGTTGGAAGCCTGTGACCTGTGGGGCCATAAAACTCCCACTAGGAATTCATCAGGTCCTGGGAGTTCTCCCAAGTACATTTTGATGAAGTGCATGACATTTCTCCCTAACAGGAATGTTGGCTAATAGCTACCAGAATTACATGGGTCCATCAAGCCTTACCACCACATTACATATGTCCAAGTGAGGGGCAAGCAACAAAGTGGATGGAGAGAGACATATAATAGGACCTTAGGCTGGTTCTCAAGACCCCACACCAGGGTCCAGGTCAAATCAGACCCTCTGAGCCTTAGTGTACTCATCTCTGAGGTGGTGGTGAACATTACATGGGAAGAACTCGTATGGGAAATTAGAGTTGAAAGTATATTTTTCTCTTGGGGCTTATGTTTAAACCAATGAAGTGTTGAAGAGGCCTCCACTTCCGACTCCATGAACACACCCCAGGCTCCTTCTCCTGGTGGTTATTGATGTTTTTTAGTATGACACCAGAAATTCAGACACCTATACCTTCAGTAACCATTAACTGAGAGATCAAATGCTACCATGACTTTAATAACATTTTAAAATGAATTTCTACTTTTTCACATTATAATAGCATCTTCACGCATTTGAAGTGCAAGATCTATTATCTATTCTGTATAGGATATAATAATTACATCAGGTACAGGTCTAAAGATGTCTTACAGTAACTTCTGGGTTGCAAATGGCTCCTCAGTCCAGAAGGGTGAACCACTCCTCTTAAAGAGGACAAGAGGTTTGGGGTCCTTGGGTGTGTCAAAAGAGGGGGAGACTTACAGAGGCTGGAGGATGACATCATCCTCATGATGACTTCCATGGGTGCTAAAGTTGTGTATGGGAGGGGGCAGGTTTCCTAGAGGGAATTCTAGTTGGTTGGGCCCAGGTCCTAGAATATTTTCCAAATGAGACAGGGGATACCCTTGAGCCTGTGGGACTCTGGGAGAAGATGGGATTTTTGAGCTGATGGACTTATATGGAGTGAATATGGGAGGGAAAAAAAAAAAAAGAAGAACTAACCTCTCAAGAAATTAAACTGTCCAGTTAAACTTTCTAAGGCATGGTGGCATACACTTGTAATCTCAGCAATCAGAAGGCTGCAGTAGGTGGATCACGAGTTTGAGAACAGTTTGGGCTACACCTAGTGACACCCTGTCCCAAAATAAACAAACAAAAGCCAAATAAACAAGACTTTCTATAGTGCTAGAAATGTTCTCAGGCTGCATTGTTCATATGGTAGTCACTGAGCATTTGAAATGGGGTGAGTCAGTACAAGAAGACTTTTGCAGACTTTACATATTTTAATTCATGTAAGTCTGGTTGCTATGAGTCGGACCCGAAATGAGGCACCTAATAATAATTATAACAACAACAACAAGTCTAAGCCGCTATACATAGCTGGTGGCTACCACATTAGAAAACACGGCTGCAGAGTTTGCTTGGGCCTGTTTGAAGACATCCTGATTATGTAACAGCAAGTGACTTATTCTGAGGGGCAGCTGATGCCTATTAAAGGCTGGCATCCTTCAATCCAAGGAATGCTTCTTTCCAGAAGTCATAAAATGTTCCGAGATGAAACTGAGTTGCTTTATCTCGCGGCACCTAGCTTTTGCCACATTTGGATCTGGTTTTAGGCACCATCATTAATTAGGAACAGCGTAGAAGCAAAAACATTTAAAATAAACCGGGGCCCTGGATGTTAAAGCTGTCATTTTTTACATGGCCTCATGATTCAACGATTAATGGGCCTTAAAACAATCATAAAACACCAAGGCCCTTGCTCAAGCTTAGAAGAACACGAACAGTTTCACTTCTGCTCCAGTCTTCTCATTTGAAATTCATCGGGTGTCACCGGGCTCTGTAAACACTTTTAAGTATTTTGACATTGTGGTATGAAATGTTGTTAATCTGTTTCCTCCCTGACCTTCATTGGCCAGCAGCATGTTTCGACGTGGTGGAAAATCATGAAAAACAGCAAGGATGTACTCGGTGACATAGATTAGGACACAATAAACCTAAATAATGGCTATCGTGCAGATGCCCATTCAATAAACTGACTCATCAAAGATTTATTGAGTGTCGAGGCTGTATCGTGCACTCGGTGGGCACTGGCACATTACTCCTATTTGTACAACCCACAGCACAAATACATGGGGTAAGCATTAGTGTCTACCACTTCATAGATGAGTATACTGAGCCCTGGTCATGTGGGTAATAAGGGGATGAGGTAGAATTCAAATCCAGGTTCTCTGACTCCCTCTGAACCCATCTTTTCCCACATATACCACTGCAGGATATTAACTTTTTGCTGATGGCCAATCTATTGGCAGACTGTAGTTTTCAAAAGTGGCATGACAATGTTTTCAGCCCCACATTCTCTTCCAGAGCCCTCATATTGCACTGTGAAGTGATAGAGTCTCATTCCCTTCTCTATAAAACTGGACAGATCTTTTTTGACTGCCTAGACAAACAGAATGCAGAGAAAGTAGGGCTACGTGACTTCTGCCACTACGTCATAAAAGGCAATGCCGAGTTTGTTTGGGTTTCTCTCTTGAGACACTCACTGTGAAAAACCAGTCACCATATTGGGAGGAAGCCCAGGCTACTCGGAGATATCATGGAGGTGTCCCCACCAACCGCCCTCCATCAAAGTTCCTAGCACTAGTCGAGTGCTAGGAACACCAACACCCATTCTCATGAGTTAACATCCTTCAGGAGACCTCAACCTCTGGTTTTCAAGCTGCCTCAGCAGACACTGTCAATTGGAGCAAACAAACTATTCCTACTGAGCCCTGACAAAAGTATAGATTTGTGAAAAAAAATAATAAATGTTGTTGTTTTAAAGCACTATGTTTTGGAGTAGTTTGTTGTGCATCAATTGCTGGAATGGAGTCAAACTTTAATTAAACTCTGCAGAATAGGCAAATGCTTTAATTCCCTCATCAAAGATATCCAATGGCCAGATGATGGGTTTTCATAAAAGAAATCCTTGGAGAAAAAAGAAAAAGGTCTTGGCTATAAAGAAACACTGAGAATTTGGAAAGCTTATCATATCAGGGAATTAAATGGAACATTTGAAGGAGAAGAAAATAGAGTACCTAATAAATATACCACAAAGTTTAGATTTATGGGATTATACATCTATCACTTCAACTATTCAGATCTATCCAGATCCCCAGGTAGCTTTGTACTAATTCGCTTGGGTTGGCTCTGAAAGATTTCATGGCTTACGTGGATCATTCCCCTCTGTCTCTTGGGGGTATAGGGTGGCCCTGAGTGTTATTCCATACTGTTTAGAGGATGAAAAAATGTTCTTTGAGTGCTAGAAAGGGGACCTGACAGGACAGAAGAACACCTTACTCCTGCTGAATTTACAGCTCTTGGCACTTTCTCTGGCAGTTTGGGAAAGAACTGAAAGTAAAATTAGATATCCTTATGGACATACGGCCATATAACCAGTTAAAGGAGGTTGGCAAAGGGTGACAGTGACTTCTGTTTGACATTCACCTTGCACCAAAATGAGAGTGTGCTTATGTCTTAGCAGTGACTATCCTAAAAATGCAGTGTGAACACCCCCCCACCCACCTTCTATCAGCTTACAAAGTGGCTTATGTAGAACCGTGTCATCTTGTACTTCACTCTCTAGAGGCATGGGCACATGCAGGTCTCTCACAAATATATTTTTCTTTACCTGGCTAAAGTTCTTTGCTTACTGGAAACACTTCATGGTCTAATTCTTAGATGTTTCTATTTTGGTAGTTTTATTCCCAACTTCATTTATATGACCATGCTGTTGTTGTTGTTAGGTGCCCTCGAGTTGGGTCTGACTCATAGCAGCCCTCATAGGGTTTTCAATGGCTGATTGTTTCGAGAGTGGATTGCCACGTCCTTCTCCCATTTTTGTGGTGCTGGGATCGAACCTGGGACCTCAGAGACTACAGAGCGGCGCTCTACCAACTGAGCTAAATCCCAGCCCCATTATATGACCACATGCATATAAATATTTCTATTTTCAAGATGTGTTGCAAATATCAGGAAAAAGAGGAAGTTTGCATGAGCTTCACAAATACAGGTGGAAGGTACCCATGGGTATCAGGAGCAATATTTAAATCTTTCAGGAGCTGTTACTTTTGAAGAAATTTAGATTAATTGGGTTGCTTTTAAGCCCTGTAATGCTGTCCCGGTAACATCCTTAGAACCACAAAACGCCTAAGGTATAAACAGGATTTTTTTTTCTTTTTATTGATGGCTGTACATTTTCTCTGCACACCTGTACTATCAAGGTAACTTTCGCTATAAACAGCATTTTAAAATTATCACATAAAAAACTATCAAGCACTAAATTAGAAAAAAACAGAAATTTGAAAGTGATAGTTAAATTTATGAAGCAATTCTGCTACACTCAAAGGCTCATTGCTTGACATGTAAAAAATTTTGATCTGCCTGTAAGACCTGGGTATGAATTTCTCTCCGGTGGGGGAACTAAGTCCACACCAGGCTGCAGATGAGCGCCACGCACAGAGCGTACGTGCATCGGGTGTGCGCTTGTTTGCATGAGTAACGGAGAGAATATTAAAAGTTCTTTCTCATCATTTCAATTCTTTAATTTTTTTTTATTTTTTTTTTATTTGGCTGAGTGCCTTTTTTGCTACCTCCAAGAGCCGTTAATTTTGTTCGCTGCCGAGCAAAAGTCAAAGTCAGAGTCTAAACAGCTTGTAATGAGTTTTCAATGGCCCATCTCAATGAAATTGAGGGCAAAGACCAGCAGGCTCAGGCAGAGTCGGCCCTTGGAATTTATTAGGGAGGGCACATTGTGTTCAGGGGCAGACGCAAAAGAGGGACGGAAGCTCCTGAGTGCTTCAAGGGGAGCCCCAACCCTTATTAAAAGGGGGTGACAACCACAGGGCATAAACTCTCAGACCTGCCGACTGCGCACCTCCACCACAACAGAGTCACATCGGGTGGGTCTAGAGGGAGTAAATCACCTGGAGGAAAAGTGGTCTCTGTTTCAAGTGATGTCTGCTCCCCTCTCCCTATTCCACCAATCAGTGAAGGAGGAAAGAGGAGGTGCTCCTTGGTTCTTCCAAGACCACCCACACTGTCACCTTCCCCCACCCACACATGCCTGTCTCAATCTGGTGATGGAGAGGTAGGCAAAATGGAGCAGTATTCCATTTTTGAGTTCTGACCTATTTGTTCCATTTTTCTTAAACTTCCTCATTGTACTGATTCCAACAGGGCCCTGTGATTTGGCTTCAAGAAATAACCTTTAAATCCACACAATACTTTTCTGAACAATGCAGAATCTCCACATAAAACAGAATTCTTCAGAGCCTGACAAATAAATTCTACATCTGAAAATAGAGATCAAGTGGACAACAGATTCTTTGGCCTAAAATGCTTGGCAAAGCCACTCTGATAATACACATAAACAAGTGGTAATTTAGGGAGGAAAAAAAAATCTCCCTTGTACTTTTTTTGTAGCCAAAGCTTTTTACTCAAGGAAGAACCAGTGGGGTTTATGTAAAGGACTAACTTATCCTGTGAGGGGAATAAATTAGGACTGTTGGAGATTCAAAGACTGATATTTATATAACTGACATTAAATTTTGGTTGATTTCAATACAGGTTTTTAAATCTATGGAGTATCTACCAAATGCCAGCCTCAGCAGTGGGCACCGGGAATTCTATGGCCAGACTGTTATTAAAGGTCAACTCACCTCCCCTCGCTCACTGATTTCTTCAGTGATCCAGGCACTCACTACTGATTTCTTAATAGATGTATGAGCAAAGCTTTTGACTAAATTCTGGGGAAACTGTTGGTCTCTGTTGTAAACTAATTTATACCCATCAGGACATAAAATTCCAGATAAAGCCGGGAACAGTGGCTCATGCCTGTAACTCCAAGGACTTGGGAGATAGAGACAGGAGGATTGTGCATTCGAGGTCAGAGGCAGCCTGTACAATTAAGCGAGACCCTGTCTCAAAATAAAATAAAAAATAAAAAAGGGGGTGGGAGGTGCAGCTCAGTGGCAAAGCCCTTGCCTAGCCAAGGTGAAGTCGTGGGTTCACCTAGTACTGTAAAAATAGAAGAAATAAACATCAATTTAAAAATTCCGTACTAATAGAGTGGATTTCCAAAGCCGTTCATAAAGCACTAATTTCCTTTTTATTCAACTACATTTGCTTCCTTAGCATTCAATTTATTCGACCTATTTACTTCCATTCATAGACCTACTCTTGCTTTCCCTGTGCCAATTCAAGTCCCTCCCCATGCCCTATAGCTTTGTGGGAAAATGAAACAAATTAAACATCTTATACAAATGCTGTATAAGAATGCCTTGTATGCATTTCAGGAAGTATCACCCAAAAACAAAAAATCCAAACACACAAAACACACAAAAGGTTTGCTCCTTGTGTTTAACATGTTTGGATATCTAAAAAGTATGTCTGATATAAGAGTGAGATTTACCCCATGCCTATTCTTAGTCATTTTCACAATGACCACAATGCAAATAATAAGAAGGATAGGCAGTGGCTGCAGAAGCAAGCAAGACATGCCAGACACCTAGGGGGTTCTTTACTTACATCATCTCATTTAATCTGCAAGTCAGATTCCACTTTTATCCCATGTTGCTGATAAAAGGCTGATAGGTGTTAAGCGATTTACTCCAAATCACAAAACCACTGCATTTCAAATCAGGGGAATCTGACTCAAAAACATATAAAATTGTGACACTCAGTTTAAAGCCTAAACTCTATACGGCTTTCATCTTTTAAGGAAAAATTGAAATGTCCCTTTGTCTGTGTGATGGTTACTCTTCATTGTCAACCTGACTTGTTGTAAAATCACTTAGGAGGTGGGTGAGATATACCTATGGGTGTGTTTGGGAGGGCTCTTCCAGAGGGGATTAACTGAGTGAGGATCCTTACTCTGGAGTGGGTAGCACCAGCCCATGGGCTGAGGGCCTGGGTTAAATCAAAGGGGGAAAAGAAGAAAGCCAATGGAGCAACGCCATTCACCCCTTTCTCTGCTTCGTGGTTCAACATAACATGAACTGCTCTTGCCCACCACACCTTCCTTGACATGATGGGCTGATGCCTCTGAAACTGTGAGCCACATAAAGCTTTCCTTCTTTAGGTTGTTTCTATCAGGTATTTTGCTCATAATAATACAAAGGCTCACTAATACACTCTGATAGTGAAATGTCACTGATCTTTATACACTGAGACAGGGACAAAACATAGGTGCCTGAGGTCAGAGGAGGTCTATACCCTAAATTTACCACCCATTTTGAAACTCTGTGGACACTTTGCTCAGAAGCGGAGAAACTGTTGGTGTGGGGTAAAAATTCAAGAATTCTCACACAAGGGCCAGATTCTTTATCAACTTCAACTGCATTCAAATGTAGGGGTATAAATATACTGACCAAAAGTTAAAATGGCAAGTGTTTTTAAAAATGAGGAAGAGAGAAAATTACAAATAAAACCTTGCAGAAAACTGTGGGATGAAAGAAGTCAACTACTACATGGAATCATATTTATGCTTACATTTACATTTTTTTAAAAATCTTAAACCGTACAATGTGGCACATGCCTATATGCCCAGCAACTCAGGAGGCTGAGGCAGGAGGACTGTGAGTTTGAGGCCAGATGCAGCCTGTGCAACTTAACAAGAACATGTCTCAAAAATGGGCAGGGGAGGTGGCCAGGGGTGAGCTCAACTGTAGCAAGCCCTGAGTTCAATCCTGTAGCAACCCTAATACCCATGAGTTAATCTCCTAATACCACAATAAATAAATAAATAAATACATACATACATTTTATTTGATAAAACTTTCATTTGAGAGATTAGAATGGTCTATGCTGGGGAATGATTTACACAATGTTCTAAACCATCAGATCATCTGTGGACAAAAATAATCAGTCAAGTGAGCGAGGGAGCAGATACTGTCTCTGGAGGGGTTGGCCATGGTTGCCACATACTTAATGTAGACCGGAAATATTGAACTTAGTGAGAAATGCCTTGAGGCTGGGAGTGTGGTTCCGAGGTGGACCACTTGCCTAGCCCATCTAAGGCCCTGGGTTCAATCCCCAGCCCAAACACACACAAAAAAATTATTTGGGCTTTTGAACACCTCTTATTCTAAAAAAGTGCTGCGCTGTAAGGAAGTCCTTCTGGTGTCTGTAGCTGAATCTTTGCTTTCCTTGGCCTCTTCTTTGGCTGTCAGCTGCTGTTACAAACCATTTAGCAAATAAGTGAACGGAAAATCCTATAAGTGAGGACAGATTCTGCATGGTAATTCACGCCATCGGCCAACTCCAACAGCACACATGGACTCCCATTTTCCCAGCCTTGCAAATTCTTAGAAGGAAAAGGCATAAGAGCCATGCTTTCACCTGGGTGTTTTCAAACCCAGGATCTAGTGGCTCCTAGAGAATCATGACCTGGAGACCTCCTGTGCCTCTCCCTGGCTACCCTTTCCAAGCACAACTTTAGAGCAATGTATTTATCTTTGTATCAAAGGCATGTGGCATACATTTATGGAGAACTCAGTCCTTCTCGGGCATCCCTCTGAAACACCATGGCTGAAAGGCCTGACTTTTTCGGCACGGAACAGTGAACATTTACACAATCATTAAAATCGCATCTACCACCATATTTTTTCTCCTTCTCAGTTTTAACACATTTTTATAATTGCATTGAAGATATTCTAACCTTGTTTTTAGTGCAAAGATAAAATTTATGAACCATGACAAACGTATCATCTCAGAGCCAACCTGAAGGATAACAATGTGCCTGCTAAAACCCATTTTAACAGGGTGAGAGAGAGAAGAAGATCACTGGAACCCCAATCCTTCCATTCATGAGGCAGGGGAAGCCTCCCCAACTCATGCCTTAGATTCAGGATGCTTTCAGGGAAAAGTGTTCATTCATACAATTTTTTTTTCTAAAGTTGCGAAACTGGACTTTGACTAGAATGCATTTTTCATTTTTACATTGAGCGTAATTGTGTCAGCTTCTTTCAACATAGCCAGAGATACCCAATTAGATTTTTCCCCCAACAACTTATCCACCTCCCCCTTTGTCTTCTTCCCTATTTCTGTTAGATTGTATTTTTGGAATACATCAAGAGAAGGGGCAGCATGAGGTAGGGAGACAGATGGCAAACTGCCAGAGGAAGCCGAGTTCAAGGTTCAGGAGGGTCATTAGAGAGCTGGATGACCTTGGATGAGTCCCTTGGCCTCTTTGGCCCTTGCTCTCCTCCTCAAGATACAGAAGGATTTGGGGTGAAGTTTGGATTTCTCAAATGAGATGTTCCAGAGATGTTATTAAAAACAAAAGAAAATACCTCCAGCTTTCAGTCTAGATCACTGGTGAGAAGATCATTTTCACGAGAAAATCTTAAAATGTTGATGAGTCCTTTAAAATGCAGCAACCACATATGTTTGAACATGTGTTTACGAACCCAGATGGACAACTGGAAATAAAAAAGATTTTTGTAAGCATCTACCATGGGAGTTTCCACTCCTCCTTGTGGAGCATACCCTGGCCATGAACTCTCTGCTGGAAAGAGGACGCTAACTTCAGATAAACTTTTCTGCATTGCCTCCCCTCCTTTTTTTTTTAAGAAAGGTAGAGTTTTAAATATTTCCTAACTTTTACATTATAGCCTTGCACAAGACACAAATGCCAGGGATCATAATGAAGTGAAGGTAATCTACACAATTTAAAAACACTTATTGTGACAAAATGGATTGACGAGGTAGAGGCCACACAAGCACACATAAATGAAATGCATCCCACCAGAAAAGCATTTTGCTCACATTGTCATTTACGGCTCCTGAATTAATAGACCAAGAAAGGCACCACCAGCCCCAACAAAATGCCATAAAACCATTGGCAGCTAGTGGCGTCTCAAACTTTAATTCCCCTGGGGAGAAAAGGACATTGCCTAATCTGTATTCAGTCCTGACATTGGCCGCATCTGATATGGAACATTAGCTTCTAAGTCTCTCAATAGACTAGTGTCCTTCAGTTTATATTACTTTATGTTAATAGTAGAAAAATTACACACAACATCATTTATCATTGTTATACTCTGCTATACATCCCATAGCTTATTTTAATATATTTATTTACCCCCGAGACAGTGAGAAATTAAAAATATATATGTTTCCAGAAAGACCTATAGGGAAAGAATCACTCTAAATCTCTTTTTAACAACAATAATAACAACAACAACAACAAAAAAAACCACACACAAGTCCCTTGGGGGTGGAGGGAATCTATTGTATAGCTAAGCTTGTGAATGATAACATGTTTCTGCCTAAGAATGCAAGTCTGGGCTGGGCAATTCATTCCCAAGTATATAACAAAAAGCTGCATATATATATATATATATATATATAATATATCTTTTGTTCCCTCATCTCTTTGGTTTTTTCATTTGTTGATTATATCCCTGGGTCCCTCTGGTTCAGTTATTAGCTTTTTTGACATTTGACCTCTAGCTAGGGGAAGGCAAGATTTTTTTCCCTCGCCTTTTGAAAAGCAGTGTCAACATGAGCCTGACTTCTCTTTTTGACCCAGATTCCCTAAACGCAGAACATCGGCTTCATTTGGGTTAAAAAGGACGAGGCCGTTCCTGCGTGGAGATCCTTACTTCTGAAGAGTGGATTTGCTCATACTATGAAGCCCGAGCCACAGGCTAATGTAAGCACCTGCCTTAGAGTGTGACCTTGGTCCTCCCACCCAGGCTCTGCCCTTCACTCCCTGTATAACACAGGCAAGTTACCCTGCTGACCACTGGCTTCTGTTCAACCTCCAGGAATTAAGATCCTGCTCAGCTCCAGTGGGTTTGGTTTGGTTGGTTGGTTGGTTGGTTGGTTGGTTATGTTTAGTGTTTGCTTTGGTTTTGATCCAGAGATATTTCCCTGATATTTTTTGTTTCTTATCACAGTCCCACAAAGCTGGAAAGATCTTCCCATTTTTCAGATGAGCATACAGGAGATCCAGAGTATTGATGTGACTCAGGGTGCAGGTTGGACAAGGAGCTGGAGGTGGTGTAGGACAGGGCTTCTTGTCACCTTGCTGGGCACCCTTGACTTGACCTCACATTGCTTAGAGAAATCTCTACAATGACAGCAGTGGGAATGGACGCATTTCAGGCATTTGGGAAAAGACCTCTAAGTTTGTGCCTGTCAGGGCTTCCCAGTCGCATCTGATTTTTCTTTATTTTTCCTACTTTGACTCTACAGAAAGGCATACCTTGTGTAATGCAATGCATGGTTACATGGTACTGTCTCCTTTGTTCTTGTTCATGTTGGAGGTGGTTGTCTTAGGAGAGCTTGTCCACTTAGCAGGTATCTTGGTGAAGAAAGGGCTCTTATAGATTATGCCATTCCATCCACACTCAATGAGGTAGGCAGGGCAGGGACAATTTCCCCAATTCTAAGGACAAGGAAATTGGAGTTCCAATGTAGTTACCCATCAGCCTGAGCTCACAAACCAATGGACGGCTGGTAGATGAGCTGGGAACTGAAGCACAGTTTTGGCTCTGAGCCTAGGCAGGGTAATTTCTAATACTTTGAGATGATACTAATAAACAGATTTGTGATGAATATGGACAATATTTCTTTTCCAAAAGGTACAATAAAACTTGTATCAGTTATATAAGGCTAGGAAATTTAAAAGCAATATGATAAACAATCAATACTAGACATCAAAGCAGAGCAGGCAACGTGTTCATTGAAAACACTTCTCTTGCCTCCCAAAGGCTGCCCTAAACTACACTACACAGGCTCCCTTGCAGCCACATGTGGACAGATGATGGAGCTCTGACCAATAGAAAGTGGGTAGAAATGATCTCTGTGCTTCTAGGCCCCCAAAGACCTCCTCAGAGTTGTGTGCCACCCGACATGGTGGCACATGCCTGTAATACCAGCAACTCAGAAGGCTGAGGCAAGAGAATTGCAAGTTCGAGGCCAGAGGAGGCCTGTGCAATTTAGTGAGGTCTTGTCTCAAAATAAAAAATAAAGAAGGGACTTGGGGCTGCAGGTCAGTAGGACTGCGCTTACCTATTCTGTGTGAGGCCCTAGGTTCAACCCCTGCATACTGCAATAAATAAATAAATACCCTTGTGCTCTGTCTTCTCCTCTCTGGCACCTGTATATTAGGGATCCAGCAGTGGATTTGAATTTGGAGGCTTTAGAGGATGGCCAAGCCCAAGAGGCCAAGCCTGGGCCCCTGCATCACAGAGGAGGAGGCCAGAAGCTGCAGGTCTACATTTGATTGTTAACTGAATAAGAAACCAACCTCGGTCCTGGGAGTCATTTGCCACAGCAGCTAGCCAATCCTGATCAAACAGAGAAGGTTCTGGGAAGAAGACCAGTGGCTCTAAACGTTACAGTGAGGGAGACATCAAGAGCCATTTTCATCTCCAGCCAGAAGTACTTACAATATAGACCCTCTTGTAAGAAGTATGGCTGGGAATGGTCACGTTGGATCTTGAGATCTTTGCGTATACCCATTCACAAAAGACTCTGGCTCATCTTAGGCATTATCTGATTTTCCTTTTCATTAAGTACCTTTCATTTTGTTCACAGACTTGAACATTATATTTTTGCTTCCATATGACAACGACAAAAATAACAGCAACAACAATAATAGCCAGCACTTGCTGGGCACTTACTATATGCTAGCCACTGCTAGATACTTTATTACAGTGACCTATTCTGTATTCAAATATCTTAGGTAGATGTAATTAATTGTCCCTGTTTTACAGATGAGAGAACTGAGTTCGAGAAACGTAAGAGACTTGCCCGCTAGACTGAATCCTTGGAGCCATGCCCAATGTATGTTGTGTATTTGTTGAATACATAAACTAAAATTCCAGAGCACAGACGGGAAATTAGTGTTAAATCAGTAAGTGAGGCCTGGTGCTCCCAGACTGCACTTCCCTAGAGATCTGTGTGAGCAACGATATCCTAGATTTTTTCTCAGAATCCCAAAGACCCAGCAGTGGTCCACAGCCCCAGGTCTGACACAGAGGATCTTGTAGGTACTCCATCTAGATGGAGCTTGAAGAAGACTCTGTTGCACCCCACAAGTGGCCCTCAGGATTCACTGGCTCCTTTTCCTTCCTACTCACTCCCAAAGCAGCCAGGCAGACAGAACGGCACAGTGGTGAAGAGCCAGCTTCCAGGGCTTCAATTGCCCAGGCATAACAACTCTCCTTAAGATCCTGGATGAGGTATACAGAGTTCTGATGCCTCAGTTTCCTTGCTTGTAGAAAGAAAACACTGACGCAGAGTAGGTGACATGAGTCCTACAAAGTACTTACCATGGTGTCAGGCACCTTTTGACTATGAAATAAGTTCAAGCAATGATTGTCATTGTCAACATGACCCCCATCACATCCACCACCCTCAGCACCACCCTCCCAAACAGGACCTGCTTTCCCACACATGTGCAAAACAGGTGGGCTGCCAGCTCAGAAGTCGGCCTGAGGACTCCAGCTCTCGGTGCCGACAAACTTCTCAAAATGCTTGGACAGTGATGATAAGATTAACTTATCAACCGTGGATTTTTATAGTGTGCTGGCCACAGGGCTAATACCCCAAGTTCACAGTCGGGGTGGGCAGGTACCAGAGGCTCTGGCCGACTGTTCTGAGCCTTACCTATCCCTTCTGCATTACACAGGGTCTGCCTGGGCTCGCTGCCTAGACATGTGGGTCCTCATCTTCTCTGGCCTGAGCATCCCCAAGATAGTGGAACTAACAGAAGAGGAAGAGCAATGGCAATTCCAACAGCAGAGATGAGAGCAGTGATTATAACATACAAGAGCTCGCCATGAGCCAGGCTTGTGCCGGGCACACGCAAACCTTACCTTACTTAACCTTCATGACAACCCTTGTTGTTGTTGTTGTTGTTGTTGTTGTTGTTGTTAGTGCCGTTAAGTTGGGTCCAACTCACAGCAACCCTAAGAGGTAGATATTACTTACTGGTATTTTGGATGAGGACATTAGTATTCAGAGAATTTAAGTATGACACAGCTAGATGACTTGTCATGGTCCTTTTGGGATGCTGTCACAAAATGCCATAAGCTAGGTAGCTTATGCATAACAGAAATTTATTTCTCACAGGTCTAAAGACTGCGAAGTCCAGGATCAAGGCACCAGTGAGCTCAATATCTGGCAAGGGCCCACTTCCTGTTATAGTTTGGATCTGAAATATCTCCCAAAGGCCATGAGCTAAAAGCTTGGTTGCCAAACTTTAGCAGAACTGAGAGGTGATGCAACCTTTAGGAGGTGGAGGTGGCACCTTATGGCAGGAAGTTAGGTCACAGGCTGGGAGTGGGACATGTCTTTGAAGGGGATATTGGGCCCCTAGCCCCTCCTGCCTCTTTTTGCTTCACAGCCATTAGGTGAACAGACACATCCTCTGCCACATTCTGCGCCCCCATGATGTTCTGTCTTGTCACAGGTCCAAAGCAACAGAGCCAAGCAACCACGGACTGAAATCTTTGAAGTCATGAGCTAAAATAAACTTTGCCTCCTTTCAAGTTGATTTGCATAGATGTTTTGTTACAGCAATGGAAAGCTGACTAATAGGGACTCATAGTCTTCTTGCTGTGTCCTCATATAATGGAAGGGGCAAGGCCACTCTCCAGGGCTTCTTTTGTAAGAGCACTAACCCCTAATGAGTGGGAGAAGGACATGGCAGTCTGCTCCCAAAGTAATCCCTAAAGAATCAGCCATTAAAAACCCTATGAGGTTCACTATGAGCCCGATCCGAATCAATGGCACCTAACAACAATCCCTAATGAAGCCTCTGCCCTCAAGACATAATCACATCCCCAAAGGGTTCACCTCTTAATAAACAAAGTTTGGGGAGACACAGCATTCGGACCATAGTAGGATTTGAATCTAGGCTTTTGTAATTAAAAAGCTTGAGTCACTGAGAACTTGGCCTTGTGTCATGAGCCTTTCTGAGTCCTACCTGCCCTGGGCCCTCTTCCATATTAGAAAGGCCAGTTTTTTGACCTGAATTCTTCTTAGGAATCGTTGTTGTTGTTGTTGTTGTTGTTGTTGTTGGGTGCCATTGAGTGGGGTCCAACTCAAAGCAACCCCATGTAGGACAGAACGAAACACTCTCCAATACTGTGCCATGCCTAGCACTGTGTCAGTGCTTCTCTGCTGTTGTTGTTAGGTGCCGTCGAGTCGGTATCCAACTCATAGTGACCCTCATAGGGTTTTCAATGGCTGACTGTTTCGGGATTGCCTTGGGAGTGGATTGCCAAGTCCTTCTCCCATTTTTGCGGTGCTGGGAATTGAACTTGGGACCTCAGAGATTACAGTGCAGTGCTCTACCAACTGAGCTAAATTCCAGCCCGCTTCTCTGCTATTCACAGGGTTTTCAATGGCAGATTGTTTCAGGGTTATGTTGGGAGTGGGCTGTCATGTCCTTCTTCCATCTTTACAGTGTAGAGATGGAAACCAGGGCCTCAGACAGCACAGGGCAGCACTTTACCAACTGAGCTAAACCCTAGCCCTAGGAATCTTCTAGGCAATAATTATCCCACTGAAGGGATGAATTGCATTTGTAGAATTTCTGAATGAAATCATGAAGTCATTCCCATAAAGGCTGAACTATCTTTAAAAAATAATTTTGCTGTGTGCTATGTGACCGCACTGGATACTATTTAAACAATAAAGGTTACCTCTCATGTACTTTAGCTATATTTCATGCTAATAACCAGAATCATTTAATCATTATGGGCTAATGACCTGCAGAATTTCATTTTTAAAATGAAATCACATTGGGGAACCCGGAAAGCAAAATTGGATAAAAAATGAGAAAAGTCAATATTCAATTTGTACTGTAGATGGGAGAGCTGTGGGGTTCTGCGCTGCACCACACCAAGTCTGAGTAGTAGAAGGAACCATGCCTTTGAACTAGAAGCAGGAAGGAGAATCTGCATCTTAAGTGATGTAACAGTTATCACTCATGCACCAAAGCAATAAAGAAGTCTCTGTTCTGGCATCTGGGTGACAACAGAGAGTTGATCTGAGTCTTTCCTGCCATCAACACAGGCCTGTCTGACTGGGATCCCAACATCTCAGTCACCCTGCCATAACACCCTTCTCTGAGCCAATGAAAGAGTGGTCAGGAGAATTAGCAAATATAGGTCCACAGAAGCCTCAGGGAAAGAAACTGCAAGCGGAACTGTTCCTGCGAGGTGTTCACTGTGGTGTGTTGGAGCTGGCTCACACTGGCTCACAGGAGCTGCCTGTTAAATGTCCAGGGAATGCACAAGCCAGTTGTTAAGTACAGCCACGAATAAAATTAAACTCTCTTGGCCTAAAATTCGTGTAGAAACACAAGGGGCCAAGAAAACCCCAAAGGATCTTGAAAACGCAGAACAAAGTCAGAGGAGCCGCACTTCCCAATTTCAAAGCTCATTGCGAGGTGACGGGAATTGAAACACTTCAGGACTGGCCTAGGAACAGACATGTAGATCCATGGAATAGAATTGAGAGTCCTGAAATAAACCTGCGTATTTATTGACAACTGGTCTTCGATGAAGTTACAAAGATCATTCAGTAGATGCAGAGACAACTAGACATTCCTATCAAAAGAATGAAGCTGAACCTGTACCTTACGCCATATATAAAAATTAACTCAAAGTGTGTCAATAAGCTAAATGTAAAGAGCTAAAACTATAAAACCCTGAGAAAAAAAAATCAGTGATAACCTGACCCTACGTTCGGCAATGGCCTCATAGATACAGCAAGAAAGGCACAAGCTGTGAAAGAAAAAAAAATAAATAGGACTTCATTAAGATTTCAAACTTTGTTCCTCAAAGGATACTATCAAGAGTATAAAAAGACAACCCATGGAATGGCAAAATATTTTCAAATCATGTAGCAAGTGTATGATAAGGGTCTAGATCCTAAAACATATAAATAAATTTTATGACTCCAGCACACATGACAGACAGCCCAGTTACATGGGGTGCAAGAAGACTTGAACAGATATTTCTACCAAGAAGATATATAAATAAACAATAAGCTCATAAAAAAGATCCTTAACTTCATCGGTCACTTTGTTGTTGTTGTTAGGTGCCATCCAGTTGGTATCTGACTCATAGCAACCCTGCGCAACAGGTGAAACACTACTGTCAGTGCTTCTCTGCTGCTCATAGGGTGTTCAATGGCAGACTGATTTTTGGGAGTGGGTTGCCGGGTCCATCTCCCAAGCCTACAGCACCTGGTGTTCCCAGGCAGTCTCCCATCCAATTACTAACTAGGCACGGCCCTGCTTAGCTTCCGAGATCTGACGGGATTGGATGTCACAAGGCTATGGCTGCAGGCCATTGGTCACTAGGGAAATATAAATCAAAAGCACAATGGGGTACCACAACATACCTATTTTGTTGTTGCTGTTGTCAGATGCCTTGACTTGGGTCCACTTCATAGCCACCCTTGTAGGGTTTTCAATGGCTGATTGTTTTGGGATTGCTTCCGGAGTGGATTGCCGTGTCCTTCTCCCATTTCTGTGATATTGGGTATCAAACCTGGGCCCTCAGAGAGTGCAAAGCAGTGCTCTACCAACTGAGCTAAACCCTAGCCCCACACAAGTAATAGGAGGGCTAAAATTCTAAAAACAAAACACAAAATACAAATACTGGCAAGGGTATGGAGAGATTAGAATCCTCATACATTGCTAGTGGGAATGAAAAATGATGTAGTCACTGCAAAAATCATTTGGTAGCACCTGAAAAATTAAAAATTACTAAAGGATATAGTAGTTTAACTCTTAAATATATACCTAAGTGAACAGAAACAGGTGCCCCCACCAAAAAATAGCAGTGCACAAACAATCATTGCAGCATAATTCACAATAACCCAAAAGTAGAAACAGTTCAATGTCCATCAACTAGTGACTGGGTAAACAAAATGTAGCATATTTACACAATGGAATATTATTCACTCACAAAAAAGAATGGAGTATGAACCAATTCTACAATATGAATGGACCTTGAAAACAATATGCCATGTAAAAAAAGCCCAGCACAAAATATTGTCACATAGTATGTGGTTCCATTTATACAAAATGTCTGGAATAGAGAAACTCACACAAACAAATAGTAAATTACTGGTTACCAGGGGGTGGGAGTAGGGAGAAATGGGAAATGACTATTTAATGGATATAGAGATTTTTTCTGAGGTGATGAAAATGTCCTGGAATTAGTAGTGATTGTGGTACAACATTGTGAATGTATTAATGTCATGGAATTTTATTACTTATAAGGGTTAATATGGGGATTATTATATTAATTTTACCACAAAAAATATAAAGCAATTATGAAAGTTCCTGACATGAAAAAAAATGCTGTATAGCTGCCATCTATTTATAAGAATAAACTCTTAAGAGGAAGCAGTGATGGACTGGCAGCTATGGGTGCAGAGTTTCTTTTGTGGGTCATAAAAACATTCTAAAATTAGCCTGGGATGAAGATCGCATGACCTGGTGATTGAATTGTACACTATAAACAGGCTTATTGTTAGGTGTATGAATTACATCTCAATAAAACTATTAAAAGAAAAAATTAAATTATATACGCTTGCAATTAAATTATACTGTAAATAAAAGTAAAAAATACTCAAGACTCACAACTCTATTTCATTATATTGCACTGTTATCTGTGCTCCTGTGCTCATTTATTTCTATTGCAGATGCCTCGTGGAGATACCGTATAAGAATACATATCTCTTTTCAACTCCATGACCGGTGATACCACACTAGAAATGTAAAATTGGCCACAGTAAAAGTATCTACACCACAGGAACAGCAGGCACTCAGTACAAATTCATGTGTGATTTGTAGTATCACTGATTGTCTAGACTTAATAAAGTGATGTAAAAAATGTTATGAATGTGGAAAAAACCCTAAAGTGTGTCATATCTATAGCTGCCACATTATGAATTGCATAAGAAATTGCAGAAATATTCTCCCCATATTCAAATATTATTACCTGATTTGGCAAAGAAGTCACGTCAGTAATGAATAAGTGACGTGCTGACACACACCACAGTTCTTTCACTTTCACCTTACTTATTAAAGCAAATGAAATTTCAACCAATATTCATGTCAGAGACACACAGCACAGTCATTTGGCAATGGGTGCAACAGCATGGCAAATATCAGCAGAAGCATTTGGAGAAAATTAACTCCCTTGAATTTACAAGAAAGGGTATTATGTGTATTATTTGTTATTTGTGAATGATGGGTCACTCATATTTTCTATCTATAATGTGAGTAATCTTATCTCTGTGTGTATATACACACATGCACTTTTTTGGTGGAAATTAGTTTGAATTAACAAGAAAGAGTACGATGTGTTACTTATTTGCGAATTCTGGGTTTCACATATTTTCTCTCTGTGTTGTGTAATAACCTTATGCCTTTGTGTACATGCATACACGCGCACTTTTTTTTCTTGAGAGCCAGGGGTTAGACACCAGCACACGCCTGGCTGTAGGGCTGTGTGTTCCACCGTTAGATCACCTCCTGCCCCTAGAAACTGAGAAGCTCTTAACTGAGCTTCTCTACTAGCACAGGCTGCTCAAAAAAACATTCAGAGAAAGGTGCCGAAAAGCTGAGGAGTGAGAATTTCTGCGGCCATAGGTGGCACCTGCCCGTGGAAGGTGGGAGGAGCAAGAATCCCTGCAGCCTCATTCTCCTCGCTGGGAGTGCCTGCTGGTAAAGACGCTTCATCTTACTTTGCTTAATTCTTAGACAGCCAGTCACACTTGGTTATTGTTTTTGGTTTTACATACTAGTATTGAATTATTTTTATGGATGTTATTTTTCAATTAGCATGTTCCCTTGAGACACCACAAGCCTGTAGAATTTAGCTTCTCCCTGGCCATAATTGGTGTTGCCACCTGCACCATTTATGACCAAATTTATGCTCCTCTGGCTACCCCTGCCCAGACAGACCCCCACCCCTCTGACCAGCTGCTTAAGAGGTGCCTGGCTTTTTTCCATGGGGTCAGAGGCTAGGATGATGACTTCAGGCTTGTTAGGAGGCACTTGCTAGACACTGAAGAGAATCTATGGGCACCATCAGCCCCGGTATCCCAGGGGAGCCCCTGGCACTGACCACTGTGGGTCCTTACAACTAAGGGCAGTGGCTGACCTTGAGGTCACAGGGCTCAGATGGCTCATTTCCAAACTGCTCATGAGACTTCCCTATCTCATAATCCCCTTGGCCAGGGGCAGCTAAAATCCCAGTCACAGTGGTGACCAGTAACATTGACTGAGGGCCTCCCAAATATCAGGATCTCTCCTAAGTGCTTTGTATGTTTTATGTCATGTGAGGCTCACAAATACTCTTTGAGGCAGTTACTATTATTTATTCTCATTTTGTAGATGAGGAGACCAAGGATCACAGAGGTGAAATAATTTACTCAAGGTCACATGAATCTGGGCCTTCTCATCTACCACACTGACAACTTCCACACGGGTGAGAATGTCCTTCACGGGCTGCCTGAAGGTTCCAGGATGGGGAAAGAGCCAGGTGGAGCCACACATCTTCCTTTTTCTTTTTTTCTTTTCCTTCCTTCCTTCCTTCCTTCCTACCTTCCTTCCTTCCTTCCTTCTTTCCTCCCTTCCTTCCTTCATTCCTCCCTCCCTCCCTTCCTTCCTTTTTTGTATACAGGGCATTGCACAAACTTTGTGAGCATTTTACCACTGAGCTGTACCTGAATCCCTTTTTTAAAATTTTTTAAGTCAGGGTCTCGCTAAGTATACAGAGGCTGACTCTGGCCTTGAACTCGAGATCGTCCTGCCTCAGCCTCCTGGGTCGCTGAGATCACAGGCATGTGCCATGGTGCCTGGCTTAAGATTTTGCATTCTTTACTCTTCAGGTGCACTGAGGAGACCAAAGAACTATGATCTTATGGTCACAAGGAGTCAGGGCTTGCCCTGCCCTCCCCTTTCTGCCTATCCCCTGGAGATTCGCCCTTCTGAGCCACAGTTTCTTCCCTCTGTAACAGGAGGACAGTACTGGTCACCTATAGTAAGGATCTCTGCAGGCTTGGGAGAAGGACCTGGCAACCCCCTCCCAAAAATCAATCTGCCATTGAAAACCCTATGAACAGCAGAGAAGCACTGACAATAGTGTTTCCCCTGTTGTACAGAAGGTCGCTATGAGTCGGATACCGACTCGACGGCACCTAACAACAACAACAACAACATAGTAAGGATCTAGTGGTCAAATGATTTGCTTATAAAATGACACCTGTGAGTTTATATGCGTGACTCACTGCATGTAAAATGGGTCAGTGACATTGAGGAGTCCATGTATCACTGCATGCACAAGCTGTGAACCTTACACGGGACAAAGCAAGTTCTCAGTATGTGTCACCACAGTCATCGGCATCACCATCATCACTGTCAGTATCAGCATCACTGGTGTCACCACGCTCGTCACTGTTGTCAGTGTTTTTATTTAGAAGACACGGATGCCTTTGGAAAGGGCATAGAGCATGGCGAGCACACCCTGGGTGACTAATAACCATCAGTTCCTTCCTCTGCCTCTCCATACCCCGGGCTCTCGACATGGAGGAGAGGTAGCCCAGACCTGCCTTCCTTTCGCAGACCCACACTGGCCTCTCTGTGCCATCAGGGGTCCTCACTAGGTGCCAAGCACTCTGTTTCCCAGAAGGAGCTCACACAACAGGCAGCTGGCTGGGTGGAAACTCCCTCCTGCCTGCTTCCTCTTTGAGCAGCACCTCACGACCAGCCTCCTGTTCAGGGCCAGACCTCCAAGCCCTGTCCATCAGCCCAGGCCCGTCCTTCCTCACCACAGCATGAGGCACTAAGCCACTCAGTGCCTGGTGCACTGCAAGCAGAGCTCAGAAGAAGCCTGGAGACACTGGCTTGACTGCTGTTGAGAGAACTGTGACATCAAGTGTGGTGTGCACACCCCGGCTACCACATAGCCACGACCAATGAGGCACCGTCTCGCAGCCATCATGAGATGGGTTTCTTTCTGACAACATGGCCATAGCTGCCCATGCATTTCCATTTCAGTAGAAAGAAGTGCATTGTTGGTGCCATCTACACTGAGTTTAATTCACATTGGAAATGTCTTCAGAAAGACCATAGTATGATTCAGTAATGTAATCCAAATGCTGTGTTCATAAAAAGGCATGGAAACAGTCCGCTATATGATAAATTTATGTCTAAAGGAATCATAAGAGTCTTTTTAATGGACACAAAATAAGTTCTGAGAGAGAAGAAAGCTTTGGGTCATTGTTTAATTAACAATATTTTTCCCTTTCTTTTTTATTTATTTATTTTTGTGGTACTGGGGGTTGAACCGAGGGCCTCATGCCTGCATGCTTTGCAAGTGCTGGACCACTGAGCTACACCCCCAGCCCATTTTTTTTTACTTTTTGACACAGGGTCTCGGTCTCACTAAGTTATGCAGACTGCCTCTGGTCTCGAACTTGCGATCCTCCTGCCTCCACCTCCTGAGCCGCTGGGATTATAGGCGTGCACCACTGCACCCAGCTATTTTTCCCTTTCTTAGTGGAATATAAAACAACAGCACATCTTATAATCAATTGCATCATACATTCATAAAATTCAGTATATGAAGCTTTTGCAATCCCATAATAATCTTGTCAAAATACCTTAAAACTGCGTATATAGGATGACTGCAGTTGAAAAACGTAACACATAATAACATGGGATATAGAAAAGAGACCAGAAACAAATAAATATAAAAGTGAATGGAACCTGGGTCTGGGAGGTAGAGCAAAGTAGAGAAGGGAATGCATTTGTAACTTCTGGACTATGTTTTTGTTGTTGTTGTTGTTGTTGTTGTTCTCTTTCTTTCTTTCTTTCTTTCTTTCTTTCTTTTTTTCTTTTTTTTTTTTTTGCAGTACTTGAGGACTGAATCCAGGGTCTCTCCTATGCTAGGCTAGTGTTCTACCACTGAGATGCACCCCAAACCCTTGTTCCGCCTTCCTTTTTTTAAATTTTGAGACAGGGTCCAACTAAATTATGCAGGCTGCCTATGGTCTTGAACTCAGATCCTCCTACCTCAGCCTCCTGAGTCTCTGGGATTACAGATGTGTGCCACAGCGCCCAGCTTGGACTCGCCCTATTGAATCCAGGGCCCAATTTCTCTCTCTCCTCCCCGGCTGGGCAGAGTACTCCTAAGACACTCGGGAGCACTTGGGGAGAATTGCCCAGGACAAGGGAGGGAGCTCCACCCTCTCTCTCAGACCACAGCTGGAGGCTGAGCAAAAGCAGCACTGGAAGGAAAGAAGGAAATGTGAGAGCGGGCAGAAGGTTTAGGACCGCCCAGGCACCTGAAGGCAAAGACAGTGTCCCTGCAGGAGAGATGGAAGCAAGAGGCAGAGAAATCACGAGGAGTAAATGTCACTGGGAGGCAGCTGGAGGATGGCATGACGTTGAAGGGTAGAGGGAAGGTGACTGCAAGGCCAGGGGGCGGGAGGAGGGAAGTGAAAGTTGATGGAAGTAATGATCTCTCTCTGCTCCTGAATGTACCAGCCTCATCTATTTCTCTCCCTAACCCCTCCAAAAACCAACAGTAATAATAGTAAAATAATAGTAAAATAATAGTAAAAAAACAGAGTTTGCCAACATCTGCTGGTGGGATGAGAGAGATCAGGTCTGGGATGCACACTGCTTGCACCGGAATCTTCGGCCTCACTTTACATGTAGAAAGAGGACAGTGATGGTATCACTCTATGGGTTGTGGTGAGGATTTAAGGTGTCTTCACTTGTGAACAGCCGTGAACATCGCATGGAACAAACGCTTAATACATGCTGCCTGCTGGTAATACCACCATCATCGCATCATTACCATCACCAACATCACCACTGCCATCATCATCACCATCATTATCATTATTATCGTGGTTTTTGTTGTTAGGCGCCGTGGAGTCAGGTCTGATTCATAGCAACTCTGTGTACAACAGACAAAACATTACCTGACATACTTAAATAATAAAAAAAAATCCAAGCTAAATATAAAGTGAAATGAACTAAACTATAAAGACAGAGCAAAAATGCATCAAATATTTTCAGTTCACTAGATATTAACATGTGATTCTTAATAATGAAAAATATGGCCATTTCCACATTCTCAATATGATCATGTTAGATTTTTAATCAAGCGAGCAAAGAGTTTTGTTGTTAGGTGCCTTTGAGTCAGGCCTGCCTTATAGCAACCCTATATACAACAGAACAGAACACTCCTTGACACTGTGCCATGCCCAGCACTATATCAGTGCTTCTCTGCTATTCCTGGAGTTGCCAATGGATGATTGTTTTGGGATTGTTTCAGAAGTGCGCTGCTCGGCCCTTCTCTAATTTTTGCAGTGCTGGGGATAGAACCTAGGGCCTCAGAGAGTGCAGAGTGGCATTCTACCAACTGCGCCAAACCCCAGCATCATTATCCTTATTGAGAGGATAATATTTACGACTTTGTGCAGAATAATAGCTTTGAGATACAGTAAGAAGGGGGCAGATAAGTATGTTTAGTAGAAAGCACCCAAAAGCACAAGCGTTAACTCGCAGTTCCTCAGAGGGTCTCGCCATCTACCCCTGGTGCAGCCAGGTCATGAAGGAAAAGCAGTGAGTGGCTGCGGCCTCTGTCCTGGGGAGGGTGGGGGGAAGGGCAGCAAGGAGGGACACTGAGAATCCCAGAGGCCGCAGCAAGGGGCGGGGGCATTTCTGACCTCTGTAACCCAGCTCCTCCTTCCTGTCCCTCCAACTTTTAAAAATGGAGACAGAATTTCCACCATGGCCCTGCTTAGATCCAGGTGCCCAGTTACCAGCAGACACTGGTTAAGTCCGGGCATGTCATCTCTGACACAAGCCCAGAGTCCTAACACACCCAGTGAGCACCTCAGAGGTGTCCAATGGGCCATTGTTTCCCTGCCTTTATTTACTGATCAGAAACAACAGCGTTTATTTGGCTTTAGAATGCTGCTACACAGCTTAGGGCATTCTGTTATTCAGCAGGTTGCAGCTGCAAACTTATGCTGTGGGCCCCAAGGGTCTGACAGGGCCTTAAAGGACCTGGAACCATGGCTAGCCCATTCATCTGTTTCAACAACAACACCCCGCCCCCAACACACACACATTGTGTTTCTACTAGGTACTCACATTGACCCTGACTGTGCCGCACATGCTGACATTTGAAGACATGCATTTAACCTGAGTTCAGTGGCTCTTTATTATTGATTTGTGGCTATAACCCAAAGCCTCCATTTTTTCTTTTTTTTCAGTACTGAGGGGGTGCACCAAGGGCCTTGCCCATGCTAGCTCTACCCCTGAGCTGCAGCCTCAGACTCTTTATTATTATTATTATTATTTTTTGAAATAGGATCTCTCAAGTTGCACAGGCTGCCTCAGGCCTCGAACCCATGATCACCCTGCCTTAGCCTCCCAAGTCACTGGGATTCCTGACATGCACCACCATGTCCAGCCAGAGCCTCAGTTTTAAGTTATAGCAGAAGATGTACAGCTGGAAGAAATAATTTGTTATTCCCACCTGGTTTCAAAGACCTCTCTCCTTCTTCTTTCCTGCCATGGGGCCATTAACTTGCTGCCTGGGATAAGAATGTCACCTCTATACAGGTTAAGATAATTTCCAGGATCAGGCTATGTGTGGGCCCAGTTCTATCATTCCTATCATTTGCTAGCTGTGAGACCTGGGCCAGGTGCTAACCTTCTCTGAGCTCCAGGCTCCCCACCCTCAGTACATAGTTTATAATGCAATCTATTCATAGACTAGGAAAGGCTAAAGAATCTTTTCTAAAGTACAAAGCAGAGAGCATGCCACAGAGCAGGTAACCCATGCTAACCAGCCTTAGCTGTAGCAGCGTTTTCTGGGCCTTAATATCTCATTTTTTAAAAACGATACACGTTGGAGTCACATTTGTGTTTCCCAGCAGTGGGATATGGAGCAGAGATAATTTTAGGTGATGCTGCAATCTCTATGAATCCCGTCCAGCTATAACATTCCACAAGAAGATTAAGTTCATTGGTTTAATTCAGACCTGTCAATCCCTCAAAATAGCTGGAGATCTAAAGCAGGATTTGGAATGAATCAAACAGGTGACTGCCAAGGGCGTGGGGAGGCGGGCACACCAGATCCCTGTCAAGCGCCACCTTGTGGGAAACTGCATAGTGCTGGGTAAACGTGGGCGTTTCTTAGAAGAGCTAACCTGGAGCTAACAAGAGGTGCCCAGGACTTTAGGGGCCACTGAGTGGGGTTGCTGTGCAAAGAGCAGGACAGAAACGGCTCAGTACTGGGGGCAGCAGTGCAATGGCTCATGGGTTTTCAAGACAAGTCACCCTGCAAACAGCTCTGTAAACCTTCTCTTGAACACTCAGACAGGAGTGGGGGGATGAGGAGTGACTCCCCCGCTCCCCAGACTGAGAAAACAGTGGTGAAGGTGCTATATAAAATGACTCTCAGACCACACCCTGAATTTCATACCTTGAATCTCTGTGGCGTCGGTCTTCTGAGAAGCTTGGAACACCCACCCCAGTTG